>JXSR01S075217.1:84969-103387 GCA_000969725.1 Ophiothrix spiculata | reverse complement strand
GGACGGTCAAAGCTGGTTACGCCACTGTTTGTAGGAAGTCATATTCAAGGACTAACAATCTACAGAGACATTTGAAAGTCCATTCACAAGACCATTGTTCATTTAAGTGCTCTGTCTGTGGAAAAGAGTTTCATAGACAGTTAAACTTGGAGGAACATAAAACAATACATAAGGCATGGTTCCCAGTTCTTGACGAAGGCTTTTGCATCATACGAAAGGGGTTGACGAAATCGTCTTGAGTCATGATCCAAAAAATATTGCGTTATGATTCAAAGATAAATGTAGTTAAATTTAAAGCTTGACGCAAAATCATTGCGTTAGAGGCCTTAACGTGACGAAAACTACTTGCATTGATAATTGTCTCAGATCAATATATACTCAGCAAGATATCGATTTGAAGTAGTTAAGTGCGACAGGTTATAAGTGGTTCCCCTGTCAGCGGTAATTCGTTGATCAATACCTCAGTCGCATACTGTCAAAAGTAGATTAGATTGGCATTGCCCTTTTAAACTCATGTTGTATAAAATAATAACCATGTGATAATAGTGACGCCGAGTACTTTAAAATTACTTTGTGCTCCACTACCCGTTTTTTCTACCTATATATTTGTAATAGAGCATTTCTTAGTTTTACTCATATCAGTCGACTCATTTTTTTTTCTTTTGATTATAAAGTGAATTAATTATCATTAATGACAATAATACAAAACCAACATAGGGTACATTTATCTACATAAATCACACACAAATATCACAGAACTTGCGCTGTAAGCTTCCCGTGTCTGTCCGTATAAAAATAATAAATTGGTAACCTGCATTATGGAATATAGGCCTACACGCCTGTTTGGTAACGGGATTTAAAGAAGCAGGTTATTTCCCGTAACACTGAGCTATCATTCAATTAAGATCACAAAATCGTATAAAAATTAATGAACTCTGATTGATTTTATTTACATTATATTTACAATGATGCTTCCCTTTTAATAATTGCGCAAAAATTGCCCTCAAATATATGTTATATTCCAGGCAAAAAGTAGCATTTTACTTTTTATTTTATTTTATTTATTTATATTTTTTTTGGTTTCAGGTTTTTTTTTTTTTTTTTTAAAGTTCATATAAATTTAATGTTATTCTAATAACTCCAACCCAAGAAAAAATGAATAGATAAATGAAAATGAGATTATAAAAACAACAGCACAGAACAAAGGTACCTTATGATAATATCATTTTGATCAACAACTCGTGTCAAACTAATTAATTACTATTTTGGAATAATTTATTGACACATTAAATTTTGTTTTCAATCACAAACTGTATTTTATTGACTTGTATCAATTGATTTGTCCAACGATAATTTATTAGTTGATTCATATCCCAAAACATTTCGCATATTTTCTTTATACATCTTTTGTTTATGTCATCATGACAGCAATACTTTTGTAAAATGCTTTATTATAACATGGTACATGTAACACTTTCTGATGCAGATGTTCGAATTATTTAATGATGATTTGTATGGTTGTAGGCCTAATATGTACTTTTTTGATAACGTGATTTGTTTTTTTTAATTATTAAACTTGTTAAATTCAGTTATCAATCAAAATATATATCGTTAACGGCCTCATACTTTGTGCATAATATGCTTAAAGCTAGAAGCCTGTTGTACATCGAAAAAAATAGATCGCATCACGGTTGTTTTTGAAATTAATAATAGCCACTCTGATAAAAAAAGATAGGCAAAACAAATCGGCAAATAGTTTTAAAATGCAAAGTGATGTTTATAAAAGTGTGCATAATCAATCAATATCAATAACTGACCAGACAGGAATAAGTGTTTAAAATTTATAACCGCAAAAAATTGCTATATTGATTGATCGATATTCTCGACATGGTTTACTAGAAATTATTGGACAGGTCATAAATCCGACTGCGTCATCGTTGTTCCACTTTAAGGAGCCATTGAATCATTCCTGGAGCAATTTTTGCGTCAAGACTCAAAATATTTTTCGTCATCGTTCTTGCGTCAAAGCCTTTCGTATGATGCAACAAAGTGCGTCAAGAACTGGGAACCGTGCCTAAGGATTCTGAAAGAATGTTCTGAACATGCAAATTGCACCATTTCTTCATGCAAATTATTTTCGCAGAGTTTGAAGACTGGTACCTAACCATCTGATTGGAAGATAGCATTTATTACTCTGCTGTTCAAAAAGGGTGACAGGGCTCTTCCATCAAATCATTGCCCGGTGTCATGCACTTACATCAGTGTGTTGCAAGCTTATGGAACATATAGTCTTCAAACATATTATGACTCACTGTGAAACACACAATAACTGACATGCAACACGGGTTCCGTCGAGAACTATCCTGCGAATCGCAGCTTCTAGTTCTAAACAACAGATGACCTGGCATGCCATCTAGATCAGGGGAACCAAGTTGATGTCATTGTACTAGATTTCCAAAAGGCGTTTGACGTGGTCCCGCACAATCGCATCCTGACCAAGTTAGAACATATAGGCATCAGAGGTCCAATGCACGATTGGATTAACGCTGTTCTCACAAACAGAATCCAGAAGTCGGTCATGCATGGGTGTTTCCATCAATTAAAGCAATACTATAAAGTGTTAAAAATGAAGCGCCCCTGTCACCCATGACTTTTGATTTATTTGGCTTATTGGGATTGTTTTTGGTAGATCATGAATACCCTCCAAACGATTTTGCTCAAAGATGCTTACTTTTTCTGTTATGGCCATTTGTTGAATTAAATTTGGGATCCCAAATTTAATTCCACATGTACTAATATAGGAAAGTAAGCATGTGCTCTTTTTCCTTTTTCTGGTGGCAAAACAATTTTTTCACAAAATACACTTGAAAACGCTTTTCGTCTATTTTATCCTGTTTTTACTATAAACCATTTTTGATCAAAATCTTATAGTATTGCTTTATAAAGGGGCCAATGGCAAAATCTGCACTTGGGACACAAAAATGATTTATAAAATGATTGTCATATGTTGTGTTATTTTTTATTAATTTGTTCGCAGGAATATGAAGGTGAAAGAAATGAAAAAGAAGAAAGACATGGGAAAGGCAAAGCAACATTACCAAATGGGGATATGTATGATGGCCTATATGAACATGGCAAAAGACACGGACAGGTAAGCTGCTGCAAGTCCAGAGTGGGGGGTACTTGCATTGACAAAGTATACGGGGACGTGCCTGCCATTTGGGTGGTTTTTTTTACAGATTGGGTATATCGATTTGGTGTTTTTTGTTGCTGATGAATGCGGATGCATTTTGAGAAATTTTCTCAAAAAACATCCAATTTGAGTACAATTGGGTGGCTTTTTGTCAAAATTGGTATACTGATCTAGGTGTTTTTTTGTGTCAGAAATAGGTATAGAGATGGGTCATTTGTAGGCATGTCCTGTACAATTTTTTTTAAGAACCCTGCACAGGGTGTGTGTATTATGAGGGGCATCATGGTCAAGGGGGGTGCTATAAGGTTTAATGATGTTACTGGGGACATGTATGATGGTTTGTTTGAACACAGTAAAAGACACAGGCAGGTAAGCCATAGTTGACCTTGCATCACATGCAGTGCAGGGTTTGACAAACATGTATGCTATCGGCTCGGTCCCTCCAAGACCGCAGGTACAGGCTACCCATTATAATTAGTCACGATCATGACTAGTCTCATGCCTCACTCTATCCAAATACATTGTACTTACGCGTTAGTTCATTGCATTGGTAAAGAGGTTGTTGTTTACTTGTAGTGGCTCCCTTCATCTTTAATCATCACCTAACCAGCAGTAACGGACAGGGATCACTTGTGTGAGTGCTGGGAGAGACTGGTAACCATCACTGACAATGTAGTCATTTGTTGACCATGATACTCCTGCATGATAATACACACCCTCTGCACTGGTTTGTATCACACGGTGACCGTCAGTGCTATATATAACTCATTTGCCTTGATTCAACTTGTAATAAACACCTTATGCAGTGTTCCCTCAAAGGTTTGTTGAGCTTGAGCCAATTCAAATAATTTTGATTAAGTTCAAGACTTATGTGCGCCAAAATCACTATTAAAGGCTGAAAATTTGCTTTTTAATAATAAGGCCAAAAAAAAAAATTTGTTTGATTGGCGTAACATAGAAAAAAATTAGGGTAGGTAGGTCGGATTTTTGGTTTACATACAAGAACACAAAATATACGACATATATACAAAATCGTCTTTTATTTGTCATTTTGAATGTCATACAAGGCATATCTCAAATTGCTCGTGTACATCTAATTTTAATAATTTATCATACATTGTACAACACACTCCTTTCACCTTGAATTCCTTTACATGAAACGCTGTATGTACGATCCATGACAGCCGCCATTGTGCATATTTGCGCAGTTGGATATTCCTTTTTAACTTGGAGCACCAGAATCGGCGACACCAGACGGTGTTTGACAACCCGATGTAGGCATCATATCGCGATCAAATGAAAATATTTGTTTCACAGGTAATTTTTTTTTTGCACACAAAAAATAAAAATATCTAGGGTCGGCGGTAAAATTAGGGTCGGTCGCGTTACGCCAATCAAACCTTTTTTTTTTTTTTTGGCCTAAGCAGGAAAAGTATCTTTCTCGCACATTTCATATGTTGTGTCAATTTTCTTAACTTCTGCGCCAAATGCTTGCCAAACAGCCTCAGCAATCAATGATCATGACTCAAGAACTATTAAAGAACCACTGCTCAAACCAAGCCTTTGATGACTAACACAAATTATTTTAAAAAGTAGTATGTTAGTGAAAAAGACAGCTATTATCACCAGTGCTGATTATCACATACATCCTTCTTGCCTTCATATATTTCTTCCTTGATCTTTTGCAGGGTTTATACAAATTCAAGAATGGTGCTAGGTATATAGGAGAATATAAGTACAACAAGAAGCATGGTCAGGGAACATTCATTTATCCAGATGGCTCCAAATATGAAGGTTTGTAAGGCCAAGCAAAAAGGGGATCATACTACTGCTGTAGTTGTAGTTATATCACACTGATGATGGACTTGTAGTCCCAAAGCTATGTAAAACATTTGGACATCTGTCCTGTTCAGGGCTAGAAATTTGTTCATTGCTGCGAGAATCTTATTGTATTCTGGCATATCTACTGGGGGAGAATCTTTGCAAGAATCTTTGGATTCTTTACATTCATACACAATTGTGTTTGCCTCATTTTACGAAAATCTATTTGGATTCTTGCAAAATCCTTTTTGGGAGAATCTCTGCGAGAATGGATTCTCGGATTCTCGCCGAATTTCTAGGCCTGCTGTTTTATTTTGATGTTTAATTTAATTTTAAAGCACTTATGATTTTGATACAGTTTGCAAAGGTCTTTAAGATACAGTTCATTATGTAAATCTTAGCTCAAAGTGGCTTGTAATACTGATTTGAAAAGGTTGGACCCAGGGAATTGGAAAACTACAAAATTGGCTTTTGGTAAGGGACCTCTTCAATGGCAACCGACCGGTCCCAGGCGGTTTTGCTGTGCTCCCTATCACACATCTGAGGACTCTGAAAAATTTGAATCAACGCATGGTACCAGTATATATTCTAAATGAGAGACACGGTCTGTTCAATACATATGGCAGGTCTGCAATTTTGTCAAGTCCGTTTTTCAAATTTCCCCATCCAAAAGATGGATGGAAGAAGGGTCTATGTCTAACCGCTTAACTTCTTCCATTCTGACTTTTGTGTATTTCCAGGTAACTGGGTGGATGATCAGAGACATGGCTACGGTGTTTACACATATCCTAATGGTGACACATATGAAGGTGAATGGCAAAGTCATCTCAGGCATGGCCAAGGTGTTTACACATACAAAGACACAGGGACCAAGTATGTTGGTACTTGGGTGAGCGGTAAACGAGATGGTGCTGGGGAATTAATCCATCAAAACCACAGATATCAAGGTGGCTGGATTGCTGATCAGGTAAACACATTTTTGAATAGCAAGACCCCGGGAGAGGCACCTAACTTTGGTTTTGGTGGGAGTGTGCGGCCCCGATGTCTGAAACCCTAGTCTAGGGAGCGGAAGATCGGCTCCAAAAATGGGGTCTAGGGAACTGAAGTGACCAAAAAATTGACCCTTGAGAACTTTTTTTGCTAAATTTGGACTGTGGAAGCCTAAATTTCTCTTGAAATGGGGATGGGTCTTGTGAACTTAATTTCAAAAAATGAGTCTAGGGAACTGATTTTTTTTTTTTAAATAGGGCTTGTGCACTAAAGATTGTGTTTGAAATGGGGGTCTAGGGAGTGGCAAGCAAGGCATGAAAAGGGGGTCTTGAGGGCCGCACATACCCATACTACCTTTCTAGGTCAGTGCCCCCCCCCCCCCACGGGAGCAAGACATCAATGTTATGAACTTCAAAAGCAATAAATGGTTGAAATGAGGTTCTGGAACCTATAATATTTTCAAATGTGCGATGGGCCGTCTACACGGAGCGCAGATGCGCAGCTCCGTGATCAAGATTTGAAATACGAATCTCTGTAGGCCACTTTGATGGAAGCTAAACATACACTTTTATGCAGAGTACTGTACAACAGATCCGGATCTGATGCCATCATTTAGATGCAAAGTGGCTGATTGAGATGCAAATTGATCTGGATGTGTGATGTCGTGTAGATAAGTTCATAACCCCATTATCGGTTAGAATTTCAACATCAAGTCATTAAGCTGAATTCAACAACTCACGGTATCTGCTTATACAGGAGCATACCGTTGTTGATTTGTGATGATTCCACAGTCGATATTCAAATTAGCGCGTCATGCATGGTACAGCATTTACGGAAGTGCGTTTTCATGGTTGGCGCTCTGCTCATCACACAATCGAAAAACTGAAAAAATCAAAACAACATACATTCACAAAACTAGCGCTACTTCAGATTATGCTAAATATTTTTCGAAGATGATTAGGCCTATCTGTTAAATTGAAAAAGTTTAGAATTTAATTCATACATTTTCAGGGAGATTTTCATTGTTGAAAGGTATTCAAACACGCCACAGAGTTGTTCATTGAGAATCAACAACTCTAAGGCGTCGGCATATTTTTATCACGCTCGAGTGGCTACAGCCACCCTCAAACTCGCGCAATAAAAATAAATAGACGCAGGGATGCATCGTTGTTGATTTGCAATGAACAACTATGTGGCATGTTTGAATTCCTAATTCATACGCAACACAAAGCATGTTTGCATTACATGTTTTGAGCTTGTCAATAGATATTATAATCAACACCACTTGAGTGACGCAAAGTGAGCTGGGCAACCCGGTTGCTTTGAGTGGCTGGTATATGAAAGTCTGGCATCTCCATTTTAAATCTATAGTTTGAATTCAACTGTGATGATTATTTACGGTGGCGATTATATTGGAAACACATTCAATCAAAAGGGATACATTCCTAGTATTCAACTTCTGTATGAATTTCAAAAGCAAATCATTCTGATATGAAAAAAGCAGTTCACATCTCAAAAGCAAATCATCAAACTAAATTGGAAAATGTTAGAGGAAAGGTTAGGGCTACATGTCAATGTTGCCTTGGGATCCGATGATCATTTGATGTGCTTTTACAATGGGGATTTATAATATAATATGCTTTTGAAAGTCAGTCTGATGATGTGCTTTTCAGATTTTGACTGATGATTTTTAGACTAAAATCAAACATCAGATTTGCATGGACAACTGCAAAAATAATTAAAACTAGCATTATGTTATGATCATTCAGACTAGGGAACCTTTTTTCCCCTTTTTTTTGACTAATAAGGACGCACATCACCAATTGATACTCCCATTGAAATACATGCAAAATCCCTGGTCTTTGGCGCTCGTTTCAAGGCTTTTGTGGCAATATTTTGGGTATAATCGATATATCATTAGATTGGAATTTTCTCAAATTTTAATATATGTTTTCATGTAGGGGGGGTCTTCCATCTCGTTTTCGCGCTACGGGAGCCTGAAGTTAACCCCTGTTATTTTTTACCCGTTTTTTGGCCCGAAAATGCGATATCGCCATTTTACCGTTCCGAGGGACTACTTTTTCGGTACGATTAAAATTTCGAATTTTGTGATTGCCGAAGTATTCTACAGACTTCGATCTTTAGTTTGAACCCAAATTTGACACATAAATCAAATAAAAAAGTGTCTAAAGGGACCCCTGTACTTCAAAAATCAAGGAATTTTATACCGGAAATAAAACCATTACACAAAACGTGGAGTGATTTGGCGGTGTATGTCCATAAAGCTATTAGTATATAATGTTCAGATTCAGGGACAAAAGCTTCCTTTTCACTAATCGACAAATCAGTGATATGATTTCCGCTTAATAATTAACATGGTGATTCTAGTACTGAGGTTTGACCTAATAAGAACACTTTATTTAAATCGTATTTGTGTGTGTTGAAAATCAATCATTTAAATAAACATTATGTCATTGACTTTCTTATGTGTCTTTGTTTCCAGCCACAAGGAAAGGGCAAGTACGTCTTTGACATTGGTTGTGAACAACATGGGCAGTACATTCCAGTAGAAATGGTAAGAACAGGTCTCCAGCTCCAAAATATTGATAATTTCATTGTATATGATATGATATGATATGATTTATTAGAACATACGCTTTTACAACAGCGGCACACGTCTTTACTGACGGTGCGTTCTATATTAAATACAAATTAAAACAAAAACAACAAAATAATTATAAAACATATTTACAGTGAAATAGGCAATTTACATATATATATATACAGTACACAAGGTTCAATTTACAATAGAATTAGATTTCAAGTTTGTTCTAACAGACCAAGCACGTTTCAAATATGATTTCCCAAATGCATCAAAAATTTGATCAATTCTTGATAAACTTGAATCCATAGGCAAAAAGTTTGAAATGCTGCTTCCAAGCATAAGACTAAGTTTACTGTCACAGTCTGTAAAAAACCGCCAAATATAATCAAAGCCCGCATTACAAAGATTTAATCTTAGAGTGGCTAATTCTGAACAACGGACATCATCAAGGGCTTTACATTGAAGCATGAAATGATTAATATCTTCATATGTTTCCTCACAGAGTGAGCAAATACCAGTGACAGAAGAGTCCCATTTACTAAGTCTTTTATCAAGTGGAAGAGTATTCGATCGAGCCTTGAATTTCAAACTTGCTCCGTAGAAGTCAAGATTATCAAGTAAATATTTCTCTAAAAACGGAGATTTCTTCAGATCAATATAAACATCAAGAGAAGATTTCTGACAAGCATTATCATACCAATTATAAATAGTAATATTATCATTATTGTGAACGAATGTGTTAAGCCATGCTTTATCCTCTGACAAGCCGTTAAACCTGTCACTCATCCCGTTTTCAATAAGAACATTATTGTACTGATACCATTATTAGTGTAACCTGAAAGCTTTTTAAATAGTCTGTGAAGTTTATTTTGCAGTTGGTTTTCAGATTTATTTTTGATCTAGCAGTATCATGGCCCATTGTGCAGTAATATGCAAGTGTTGTAAATAATAGAACATTTATAAAGCACCTTTTCCAATAATGTTCAAAGTAGCCCTGGCTATTATTGCATTGCTGTCAGGTAACTGCTTCTTTAATGTTAACCCCATGTATAAAATTTACCACTGAATAATAGATTAACTGACAAAAAAGTAATTTTCCATGGCTGTAATTACCAATCATTAACATCTGTTAAGATTTCAAGTCTTCTTTTAATACTAGGAGAACATTGTATCTGTTGTTTGTGGATCTGTTTTGTGAACAGGTACTCAAACTCAGAAACAAAGAAAAGCCAACTGTTGAAACTTAAAATGTACAGCTTGTGTCAAAGACAACTGCTTGAAAACTTAACATTTAAAGGTGTAGGTTCCTATGCATGTGCATAATCTATTTTTAACCAATTGACCTCTAAAATGCCTTTTGGATGGATTCACCCTTAGTTTGCTTCGTGTTTGTTCTTCAGAGACAAAACAAAGTATGCAACCCTGGGGATGAGGCTGTTATGAAAATACGTAAGAAATGGAAAATAAGTATACCATACACTTTTTGCTATATCTCAAAAACTATTTGGAATTTGGAGGTGAAATTTTGGATTTACAATCAGCAAAATATGGGTTTTCATTTGACATCAAAAATACAATACTTCCAGTTGAGCCCTGGGGATGAGAATGTGATCGGAACCTACACGTTTAAGCGTTCACGAATTGAATCCACAAGCAATGATAGTCATGTCCAAGATGTAATTGCTTGTATAACCACAAATCAGAGCTGCTTCAAAGAACCATTCTCTATTTCATCCTTGTGCACCCGCATAGTATTTGAGCAGATTTGTAGGTTTATATTACATATATATATTATCTGATCTGCGTAAATTGTCATTTAGTGCAAGAAAGATGTATCTGCAATAGTATCACTTTGTCACTAGAATACAGAAAACCTCAAATATTTATCCAGTACGGTATATTAGTGGTTCTTCAGCTGACAATTATGTGTGAACCATTAAACCCTAGGCTGGACTCTATTTAGTACATTATTTATAAGATGATATGATAATTTAGCATTTATATATGTAGCGCTCTACAAAGAACACAGCGCTTTACACACAAAACAAAATAATAACATAAACTCAACTCAACGTGTAGCCAGTGAAGACTGCACAAAAGCTGTGGAGAGCTTTGGTCCCGACCACATGCAAAAACCAGGCGCGCAGCTTTGTTCTGATGGCACTGCAGCCGTTTCATATCAAAATTGGCAAGCTACTACATTTTTATCTTTCATGAATTCACATGACAAAATCTATTCAATACTAAGAGTGAATTTTTTGTGCTCAGTGATTTTGATGCATGGCCAATTTCAGATCATTTTCCGTGTTCGTTTTATTTTTCCCACATACGAATATTGTATAGTGGGCAGTGGGGTTATTAAGGACCCAACCCTTTTTATTTTACCCAACCTTTTTTGTCTCGCCTGAAAATTTTTCAGAAGAGACATACCATTCCTTAAAACTGTCCGCCGTCCACATTACTTGTCCGGAGCAAATCTCGGAAACCGTATGCCCTATGTTGATGATATTTGGTGAGTGGGTAGGGTTGGAGCTGAACTGGCGCTGCGTACAATTTGAACGCAAACTATGCATATGAAGTACCTAATTTATGCGTGATTTGGTATTTTAAGTATATCTCCGAAACCATAAGGGCTATGGTAATGAAACTTGGTGACATGAAGGGGTTCGGGATTAGCACACGCGCCGCGCCATTTTGGGGGGTGCGGTGAAGGTCATTCAAGGTCAAAAGGTCATTTGAGGTCAAATTTCCAAAATTGTTCAAAAAGTTGGCATGAGGTCATCCGAGGTCATTTTGAGGTCAAGCTCATAACTCATTAACCCCTGACCCCACATGGATTAAACTTAGACCATAGAAAGTACTTTACCCAAGGTCAAGGTCAGTCAAGGTCAAAAGGTCATCTGAGGTCAAATTTCCAAAATTGTTCAAAAAGTTGACATGAGGTCATCCGAGGTCATTTTGAGGTCAAGCTCATAACTCATGAACCCCTGACCCCACATGGATTAAACTTAGACCATAGAAAGTACTTGACCCAAGGTCAAGGTCAGTCAAGGTCAAAAGGTCATCTGAGGTCAAATTTCCAAAATTGTTCAAAAACTTGACATGAGGTCATCCGAGGTCATTTTGAGGTCAAGCTCATAA
The DNA here is from genome assembly GCA_000969725.1 of Ophiothrix spiculata. Taxonomy (NCBI): domain Eukaryota; kingdom Metazoa; phylum Echinodermata; class Ophiuroidea; order Amphilepidida; family Ophiotrichidae; genus Ophiothrix; species Ophiothrix spiculata. The sequence continues at coordinate 91,637 of JXSR01S075217.1, read as the reverse complement.
CTCATGAACACCTGACCCCACATGGATTAAACTTAGATCATAGAAAGTACTTGACCCACCGTCAAGGTCATCTGGAGTCAAATTTCCAAAATTGTTCAAAAAGTTGACCTGAGCTGAGGTCATCCAAGGTCATTTTGAGGTCAAGGTCATAACTCATGAACCCCTGACTTAGACCATAGTGCTTGTTTACCAAATCTGAGGGAATTAACACGCACTGAATAATTATGTAGCAATCAATTAAGAAAGCGCTCAATACGCATACCCTACTCCTATCCTATCCTATTCCACCCCACAACTGAATGATTAAGAAGGCGGTCAATTCAGTAGGCGGTCGATATGCAGGCGAGACTACTGGTTCGCGAACCATGCTTGTATAAAGACACGCTTGATGCTGAAAATTCAGAACCCGTATCTTTTAGCAATTTAGATGTTTCTTACATCCACTTCTGGTGTCAGGGTAATGTTGTATACCGACACCCAAACCATTGCCTGAATTTCGCCTCGATTATTTTCACTCTGAGGATATTCCTATTTCTATATTTTGTTAGATTGTAAATATAGTTGCATAACTGTCTTGGAAGTTTGAAGAACCCCACTATTTCCACACTTGATATCAATCCAGCCTTTTTATAGTCAATCTGCAAAATGAGCTCCCTGAAAATAACGTTAAACAATCAAGCTTCTATGCAGTCTGTGCATACATGTATAAATTCAGAAGCTAAAGGGACTAGCCTAGATTCCACTTAGAATTAAAAACTTATGGAAATGCTCTAAATAAAGCTTAAAAGTGTAGTAAAATCCAAAAAACTACAAAAATGTACACAGAAATGGCTCAAATTGACAGCGAATTGATTTGCAATAAATGATCTTTAGGCCTATGTGACAGTGGTGTGACTATCCAGTGTTTTTAAAATCCTAAATTTGTCCTCAGTCTGGATTTACCAGATAAGAGATCAAATGAAGCTCTCGGAGATACGTTAATACATATCAAAAGAGAAACAATTTTATCAAAAATAATTTTGTTTACCCATCACAGGTGTAGAAACAAAATCTTTTTAAGATTTGAAACTAGAAACACCTTTTCAACCATTTTTTGTCGCCGGCGACAAAAAATACAGCTGGTAAATAATTTCATTTTTCTCCTCTGTTACACAAATTCAGCGGTAACTTCTGGTAGGATATGTTAGTATAATCATGTACTATCGAAAATCAGCGGACAGGATCTAGGCCAGTCCCTTTAAATCAACTGAAAAAGGTGACGCGCCATGACGATCGTTATGACTGGTGGTCAATTTTCGCCAGTGACATGAACCTGGCGTGACTATCATCGCAGTAACAACCAATCACATCCAACTGCTTGAATTGCAGTGGGTAGCGTACGTCGCAGAGTATTACTTGACAACACGCATTGATGAGTAAAAACCCCTCGAAATGGGGGAGCTCATTTCGAAGATTGGCTTTAGTGGAAAGATGTGAATTCCTACCCTTTTACAATTATTGTTTAAGATTAAAACCCCACACTTTAAAATGCATGGACTGCCCACTATATATTATACCTTATTCATACACTCCGCGTGTGCTCCGTGTGTCACTTAGCTTATCAGAATGCAAGAATACAAAGTACGCGGAGTGCAGTGAATCTTCACCATGCACTGCGCTTGTTGCGTTCCGGTTTGCATGGCGGGCGTTTAGTACGTATAAATGTTTCGTTGTTTTTGTTGGGTGATTATTTATTTAGTTTAGAGAAGTTTCGGATTTTGATGGTCATATTCAAGGCCTTATTTCTTTTCATAAAAGATACATGTACAATATTATTTTTCTGTCATGTATGAATTAGATTAATAAATTTGCATTCCATAATGCTCATAAATGAGACAAAATTAATGCACTTGCGGTAAATTTTGATTGCTGTCCAATGCACTCCGCCCCTACGGGCCTCGTGAATTGGACGCGTCAATATTGACCGCACATGCATTGATTTTGTTTCATTTCACTCGCGTATGAAATGCGCATTTATTAACCTATAAGCAAAATACATACAGTGTTTCATGGTACAATTAGCAAAAAGACAAGTAGAGCATGAAAAGCGTGGTGCAAAAAATACCACTATACAGTAAATGATGTGTTTGATTTAATTGCAGCCACAAGGTGGTGAGGATGAAGCAGAGGAAGCCCAGACCATCGTAGTGCCCAAATGGAGAGCGGGTGAGATCAGCGCTATCAGCCAGTACAACCCAGCTGAAGGAGATGGACAGGAAGGAGATGGTGAAGGAGAGGATGGAGAGAGGGCAGAAGGGGAAGGAGAGGGAGAGGAGATGCAGCAAGAAGGATCAGGGGATGCTGCAGCTGCTGAGAGTGCAGCAGGTAATTAGTAGAATTCATTATTAAATGCACGCGTCAAAAGAGAGTTGTGAACCTACCCTCCTAGCTTAAGCCTTCAATTACGTATTCACTTACAAAGTAAAAAGGCAGTATGTGCATTTATAAAGCATAGCAGATACTTCCATTAAACATAGAATTTCACTTCAACTCATCCCCATACAAAAGATTCATATGTTTGATATAGTATAAACTGCCTTTAGTTATGGAAAAAAATTGATCATCTGCTCATTTGTGTAGGATTTCTCCAAGGGAAGTAGCTTGCAATGTATCTGTAATACACATACTGCATTTTTACTTGTTGGGCAGATTTTTTGTCTCGAACATCCAACAAAAAGATTCAGCCCTCATTCACTAATAGGTCGTAACAAATAAGGTGAAGATTCACCGCCTTCTAGGTGCATTTGTGTCGTCAAATATAATTTAAGTGAAGAATCACCAGAAGAATTGTGTTTTGCAATAGAATCGAACATTTGAATAAAACACATCTTGACAAGGGTAGGTAGAGCTAAAATAGTTTTAATTTGTCTAAAGCCGTGTGTGCACAAATACATTCCCTCTCAGGGAAGATTTTATCCCTACCAAGAGAATATCGCTTTATCTTAGAGAGAAATTTCTTACCAATATTGATGCATTGGTATTAGTACAGGGTGTCCCAATAAAAATGCAACGAACTTTGAACTTTTCTTTTGAGAAAACAGAGCCTTATTTTGATCAAGCATTATAATAATATAGTAGAGTAGACCATTAGCTTTTACAAGATTTTTGTTGTGTTTAGTTTGGATTTCTGAATCAAAAGTTATTGCACATTTTGTAAAGACCCGAAAAATCTTGATGGTCTGATTTGTTAATCTGTAAAGATTCACCATTGGTGACGTAATGGAGCACACGTTGAATAGAAATTTCTAAAACCATCACATGTTTAGGAGAAGCATTCCTTGAACTTATTTCATAACATAAAGATCAAATTTAGGATGAGGATCTGCTGATATTAAGCAGGTTGTTGCGTCTGGTTGAGTCAACCTGTTGCGTCTCCTTGACGGCCAGATGAAGCACAAACTTACTTGAGTTCTTAAACTTCTTTGTCTTCAGTTTTTTTTGTTGGTTTCTGTTAAAGACTTGTAAATAACAGTATCATTGGTTGACATCTTTCATTACCGGTACGATACTTTTTTTCGACTGTTTTGGTAGAAATTGTATCCTTAACTACCCAATTGTCTTACCAGAAGTAACAGATTCAAGGAATATGAGAGTATCATGAAGATCCGTACTTTAATTTGAAAATTTTGACCTGTTTCAGTTAGAGAAAAACATAAACCATCACTTTATGTTAGCTAGGTACTGGTTAGGTAAGACTTGTTTGGATTGACTGTGCTCCAGTTGGTTGCAGAATACCGTCATATTCTCCTCATTTCAAGTTCTGCGTTCCTTAAGCTGGAAGTCTAATCTCACAAATCAGACCAAAGTAGATTTAAATGGCTTTCTTAAATTCTTCATATCTTTAGACTGGAGTAGTAAAATCAAACAGGACAAAAAACATGTTGTAGAGTAGTTACGCCACTTTTGAAAAACATATATTACTACGATTTAATCTTTTGGCAACTATTTTTAATATTTTTTATTTGTTCGTTGCATTAATATTGGGACAAGCTGTATTATGAGTAAGTTTGGGAATTTCTGCAATTTTTTGTTGGTACCTGAAAAATGTTTTCAGACGGGACTCTGTTATTCCAGAAAATAATTTTGATTGATTCTTATTTTTAATGTTATCATGATACGGGATATGGCATACACACATGGTAGAAAATTGTTATATTACATTGTGTGAATTGATAGTCACTGGATTTTAAACTACTCCATTCTTAGGGGGTGAGATATTAATGTGCTGTAACAGTGGAAAACAAAACTTACACTTACAGTATTTATGTGAGAATAGGTGTACCGTTGAAATTTTAAATGATCTTTGGACTTGGTAAAATGGCAAAATGTCTTGTCTATAGTCATCTGAAAAAAAACCTTCTAATTCTGGGCGGGACCAAATCGCACCATGCGTGAACAACAAACCAATCAAATCGATCATCAAGTCACACAGCAACAGAACAGACAAATCACGGGAGCTCACGAGTGCCGCGTGAGTTGCGTTTGAACTTTAACCTCGGCGAACCAGACGCGTAAAAATGAAAAGGTTTTCTTCATGCAACTTTAACTGTATTATATTTATAAATTTCTTTTTCGCTCGTTGGCGAACCAACGAGCAGTATTAGAGACAACGTAAACGGAGTCTTCGTCAAATCTAATTGAATTAATGTTCATTCATTGTAGCCGATAAAGTGACGAATGACTTTTCAGAAAGGTTGTTAAATATATGCTTCGCATTATTGTGTAGAATTGTTGTACTAAAAATACATATATTTGACGTGAATTTCAAAAGAAAATAAGAATCGTCTGATTTTGCACAGCATAGCCGAGAAATATCTGAGACTGTAAATGAGTCTATAAAGACTCTATATACAGAATTACCTGTGATTGGCCACATCGAGAAAAATGCCACTCAATCCTCCAATGAAAAAAATTGACTATTCGTTGTTTAATAAGAGCTTACCAAACCGCTCCATTAAACGATATGTGATTGGTCAAACATCATTGTATAACAACCTGTGTTGTCGCGCAAACTGGTCACTGATCTGGGGTGCGAATTTGCGTGTAAATGCGTGCTTGGTTTCTAAGCAAAAGAGTTGCGCCACAGACTTAGAAAAGATAAAGGACTAGAACTGAGTCGCCAATGATGAAAGATCCACCCGACTCATCACAATTTTTTGGAAAATTATCATAAATATGCTAATTTATCACATGTTTATTCAAAATATTTTCATCAGTTTTATCTTGTTTCACCACTCATACTAATTTTCGTAACTTATTTGGCTTGATTTTACTAAAACGACGACGTTATATTACACACCAACTACCGTTGACACACTATCGACAAGATGGAATTTAACTGAATAAATGGGCCTATACTAAAAATTGTTACAGAAGGAAAGCACGTTACTCAATTTTACGGTTTGCAAGTTTATTTTGTACCATAACTTTTTAACAAAGTGCTTAAAGTTAATAAAAGTATACAGAAAGGAAATTTCACAAGGAACATGATCGTGAGTGTTGATTTTTGACTAAAAAACACATTTTTTGGCCATTTGGGCTTCCAACCAAGCATAAAATAATATTTAAAAATGACTTCAGAATGGTAATTTTTATTTAAAATGCCCATTCAGATGATGCATCATTTTTATTTTTGAGGATTTCGACCAATTTTTTAATCTCATGCCAAATAAGGTCAAAAATTACCAAAAATGGAAAAAAAAGTGAACGCTCTCTATGACATCTATGATCAACATCACTTGCGCCAACGAGCGCAGTTTTTAAGAAGATCCTTGTTTTGAATGTAAGCTTGTCAAACTTTCTGCAAATTCAGGAATCGAACAAGCTCTTTTTCCTCAGGTATGACTCCCAAACCTCTTAACCCGATTTTAAATTTAATTCGCGCAGGTGAAATTTTTGTGTGTATTATAATTCATAGCATGCACATTTTTGTGATTCGTTTGTTTTTGGCACAAATTAATTTCCACTTTTACAGTGTTGGATTCCGTTGTTTCTTCAATCAGTACTACAAAATAATTTGAAAAGATTTGTAATCAAATGACTGATAAAAAAAGACATGTGAATGAGAAACTTATAGCGTATAATTAGTATTGGATTCTGATAAGCTGGCTCTATCGAAACAGTTTCACAGTGGTGCCTTAATTGATTTCAAAGTTACAATGCAATGTTTCTTTTCATATTAATAACACCCTTGTTGGGTTTTTGTCAATTTCACAGAGGGTCAAGAAGGCGAAGGGGGCCAGCCAGCGGAGGGTGAGGAAGGAGCCACCGCTGGAGAAGGAGAAGAGAACCAAGAAGGCGGAGAAGAAGCAGAAGGTGGAGAAGAACAAACAGCAGCGTCACCGACAGCAGAAGAGGCGGAGGAAGGAGATTAAACACATCCCGGGATCCGGGTAGAGGACTATCAGTGAAGGGAGGGGGATTATGTTTCAGTTCCAGTTTACCTGTTGTATGGAATGGGATAGGAGCAGAGACTTAATTATCAGGACTGGATGGATTGCTCTTTCACTGGCACGAGCATGCCATCATTTGGTTGTTGACGTAGGTCTAAAACGGATGTTGATTTCAGGTAGCGACAACATTTAATTTCAAAACATGATTTGGGTTCTGATATGAAATGTACATTTTCA
>JXSR01S075217.1:43816-76608 GCA_000969725.1 Ophiothrix spiculata | reverse complement strand
AGCAAGTTTAGAGCTCGCTAGAATGCATGGATCACAATTCAAAGGAGTTGTTAAATGGTTAAAAAGGTGCACTGGGCAAAGCATCGCCTGGGCATCCATAGACATCCTCTTCAACATTTTAGATAACGCTCACAACTCAGTCCAGCATTTGTAGATGCTTTTTTCAAAATTTTGGAGCTCGATCATAACTTGTAGGTGTCTTGGGAAAGATCTGAGCTCTGATGGCAGCGAGTAAAAAAATCTGTGAAAGAGTTTGCAGTTCTTTAACTCCTGAAAGTATGGCACATTGTGAGAGAGCCCTGAAATTTTAAAAGAGTATCTACAAATGTTCAGGCGGTGCTCACGAGATACTCGGCTGAGTTCACTGATTTAGCCATTTTTGCTACTCGGCCGACTACTCTTTTCTATATGTAACCAAATCATAACTCAAAATCAATGTTTACGACATCATTCCCTGTGATCATGTCCTGGAATCCAATAAGTCATAATGAAACAAAAGTTACCAAATATATCTCATATTTTATGGCATTTAATATCGATGAAGAATTCCCTGAGAATTCCCGCCATCAGCTTATAATTTTGTGCGATATCCATACACCTATTCACTAACAGTTCACTACATCTTAAAAATCTTGACAAAAATGTGAGATTTTCACAATTTAAAGAAACCATGATTTTCATTTGAAGCTCAGAGCGGCTGCTAAATATATAACACTGTACATAAAGTAGAAATGTTTGGCTGTACATACTGAAGTAGAAATGTTTTAAGGTTTTCATATTTTTTTGAGGGGGTGAGTTTTACGAAACTAAAAATACAAAATTAAAACCCAACTCTGTGCAATTAATATGAAAAATGTTGAATTCCCTGGAAAAAAATTTAGTACAATATCAGTACAACATTTCCGAGGTGCACATTTGGAACATCTATCTGGTACAATTTACAATTCTAGTACAATTTTTTTTGTACTAAAAATTTACCAGAAATATGCTGTTCCAAAATGTACACCTTAGGAATGCTGTACTAGAATTGTACTCAATTTTTGCCACAAAGGCTTGATGGTTAATCTATAATCTTGCCTATATTTTTCCTTTTGATCTGTTCCGCAAATATCGATCAACCCTATATTTAGTATATTACCGCAAGATTTTTAATTATGCGCCAAGGATGAAAATATGCCAATTACAGGAATGGTCAATATATATATTCACATATAGGCCTACATATGTTCCATATTTTTGAGTTTTTATGGTATGCTGCTATCTGGGAACACCCACCACATGGCAAAACTTTTTACTAATTGTTGTCTCCGCAATGGCAGGGATTCTCAACTTGCGGCTCGTGCGCCAAATTTGGCACTTTGACAAGTACTGATTGGCGCTTTGACACTCTCTAAAACAAAGAAATGTAGGAATACACTGAGAAATAGGCAAGTTTGGCGCTTTCCCTTACAATGTTTTTCATTTATGTAGCGCATTGTAAGGACAAGTTGAGAACCCTGTCATACAACCTGGGAGAAACCTTGGAAACAAGTCGGTTTACAATGTGATGGGTTTTACCAACAGAATATATATAGGGTGTATCCCATCATGCATTGGTTCCCGTTGTATTTATTGTATTTCACCAAGCTGGCATGAATATACCACTTTATATTTGAAACACTAGACTAAATCAGGCATATACTGGCTAATCGCATAGACATGGTTGCCATTGATTACTTCTGCGCCTTTTTGTAGTCAAGTGCAGTGCTGGGATTCAAAAACACATGATCCTTGAATCATGAGCCCAATGCTGTAACCGCATAATCACGACACCCTTGAATTGTGATTAATCACATGTTAAAATAATCTTCTAGTTTGAGCATGTTTCATCACTAACTACTCATAAAATTTCCTTTATAAATAATATCATAGGGGGTAATGCATGATGGGATGCAATAGGCCTACATGTATCTTCTGTTGGTTTTACACGTGATAACACGGTGGAACCTACAAGTTACTGTTTTTATACATCTCAACAATAGGTTTCAAACTGATTGGGACATATGAAATAAGTAACTTGTAGGTTAAACCTTTTAATGAGTTTTCCCATACAGATATCATCACATATTAGGCTGAATCCATCAGTTCCTTTGCCATTTTACTTATACCCATCCGAACATTGTGGTGCATTGTAATTCAAAGGATTTAGGCTTCCTCTCATGTGGCTGTTTCACACGAACCATAATCTACACTTAAGGCTGGGGTAGACCTTAACTAGCATTAATGGTTTTTGTATTCTAACTCTCAAACTAATTGAATAAACCATATAAAAGTAAAGGTATACATTTTTAGAAGTGGATTTTTATTTTCTAATGCATACTTATATATAGTTTATACAGTAAGTTTGTGAGTTACAGTACAAAAACCATGTATGCTAGCTGAAGGTCTACCCCAGCCTTAAAACATGTTGAAAGTGCTAACAAAGTTAAAAGATGAAACAAATTAACACCATGGAGTGAGAATTGAGAAATCTACATCTGGTCATGACAATTTGAAATTGCCAAAAGGAAATTGCAGCATTTTATAATTACAACAAACCCTTAAATATTGTGCAATTCGATCATTCTAAACATAAAAATACTTGCCAATTCAAAAAACTAAGGGTTGTAAATGATGGTCTTCAATGTATGTCAATACAATGTTACCAGTTTGAGGAATCAAAAAATCATAACATTTATGTATCGTGTTGTACAGTGGAAACTCAATAACACATTTGGGTTCACATGAATTAAAAGGAACATGGTCCGATTTTTAAAATTCTGTTTACAAGGCCATATGAAAGATCACCTGTTTAGTTTCGAATTTCAGCTAAATCTGTCAAAATGTTTTGATTTTAGGGACAATTTTGTATTTCAGAGCTTCCTATACGATACCGTGTAAAATTAATTATAGTTACCAAAATTAAACACATTTTCATAAATATTTCTAAAATGGAACATAACTCAGCTGTCAAATTTCACATGCAGTATGAGAGAAATGTGAGCAATATTTTGGTACCAAAATTTTATAAAGCTTGAAAAAAAGGTTGAAACAATCGGAAAATGCTCCTTTAACATATCAGAACTACTGGTATGTACTATCCAACAAATTTGTAATGTAAAATATATTCTTAGAAATAACATTTATATTTTGTTTCAACACAAGTATAAATGTTGTGATGTCTCTATTTGCAGCCTGTTTGCAGAGTAAATAATTTATTGCAGAGAGGATCTTTTTGCCCAATGATATGTTCTTCCAGAGAAGCTGATCATTCTACCATAAGAATTCAAATTAGGTTTGAATATTTAGGAAAGTATAAGTCACATTTTGGTTCAAAATAGGGAAAAAATCAGCTTTGACACTTTTTAAAGGCATAAAGTGGCCACTTGGCCAGAATAAAACATATGATTTTCTATGACAAATGATATAGTCAGATATGATATAAATACAAATAGTCAGCATTGATCACTGAACACAGTATAGAAATTACAAAAAAATAAATTTACAATTTTGGGTTTTGGGGGGCTAAAAAAATCAAAGAAACTAGTGTTTTTAGAGTGTGGGTTAAGTAATAATCTTTGTCAAAGACCCGATTACCGAGAGCCGAAGGCACAAGCTAGTTAAGTGCACGAGCGAGTACTGGATGAGTCCTGCCAGAGGTGAAAGGCGAGCAATTTCGCCGCAGGCGGTGATTTCGCGTGCGAAAGAAATTGCTAGATGTAATTAGAGTAGTTTCAGGTAGTGTGTTCCTACAAGTTAATTTAAATTAAGTTATTATTCAGTTATAAGGGCTGTAACACACACTGTTAAGTAATGGAATCAAAGTGATACGGTCACTCTGAGGTGCGAATGAAGAAAGTGAATTTACAACTTGGGTAAAACTAAATTTTTGCCATGCTTATAAAGTTTTTATCCTGTAAAAATTGTAAATAAAATCCATTTTTGTTCATTCTTACTTCAAAATGATTGTATTGGAAAACAGTAACTTGAGAAGTATCACTTTTTTAAGATTCATTACTCAACCCATATTCTACATTTAGACCGCTTTTCTTTTTTTTTTCCTTTTCTTTTTTTTGACCCCTAAAAAAGCAATTTAATTTTTGGCCATTTGGATTTGTGTCTTCTTTATGCAGTCAAAAGTGTAAAATCTGTTTTTTCCCTATTTCAAACCAAAATTTGACAAAATTTTCTATATATTCAAAAATTTCATTTCAATTTTTATGGAAGAACATCGTGCAAGTACATACATATACATCAATGCAAATCAATTGTTTTTTTGTCAAACCCTCTCTTTAAAATGCAAATCATACTGTTGGTTTGTTTGTTGAGCACCTCTATTAAATGCATTTTTAAGAAAAGTTGTAATTTCTTTCACCTAAACTACTCAAAAGAGGTTTAGAAAGTTTTTCAGCCATCTATTTCTCATTTGTTTGAGACCTTTTGAATTTTTCATTAAAGGTGCAATTCATGATTATGATTTAAAACTTCACCTTATCTTTGTGTAGATAACAAGACGAATACAAAAATATGTGCATTTTGATAATTATACATAATTCTAATTTGCAAAATCAATTTCAGATTTGTAACATGCATAATTCAAATATTATGGTTTGCTAAAAATCAGAATTTTCATCAACGTGACCTGAAGGATTACCATGGGATCATGAATTGCCCCTTTAACATTGCACAAGTATTTACATTGTATAGAATAAAGCAAAATAATAGAAAAAAAATTATCTTGCAGAAGATTACCGCAATCATAAATATTCAAATTTGTCAATACATGTAGCTTTGTTATTCCTAAAGCTTGCCATTTTAACAATTGAGAAATATCATCAAAAAGAGACCAGAAACAAGAACCTTTCTATAAGACTATATCTAATATACAACTAGTTATATTAGAATTTACACAACCCTTTGTCTACATGATCAAAAATAACAGAGTGCAATTTCACCTGCTAGAAATTGATTCAAATATGAAAAATCTTTTGAAATATACCTATTTCTTGAAATAAAAACTTGCACAAATATAACAGCATTTACAGAGGAATTATATCAACAAAAACGGCAGACATTCTTATATAAACAAATATTTACATAATGTATCTTCAAAATCAATCCATATTGGTAATTCATGACAAAAATATTTACATAATACACAAACAAACAATATCACATTTGATAAACTTGATCAGTCTGTAATGAGATTAACCAATCAAATTAATGATGTCACTTATAGCTCGCCTCCCTTTACAGACAGCTTGGCTATGTAATTAGCTAATCTCATTAATGATTGTCACTTAAAGCTTGTCACCCACTGGAGACAGCTTGGGTTTTTGTCAAAAAAGATGACATTATTGTTATGTAGTAAAATAACCAATGAATACAACAATTAAATGGCTATCAAATTGTAGAATGCATGCAAGATTTCTTAGTGACTTAAGGTGTCTGGTCCATTCGTACAGATGGTACACACGGAATTCGGTACACACTTGTTTAGACTTGATAAGTACAGTGTGTGCGAATGTGTATAATACACAGCACAGTATTATGAAGCCAAAAAATGTCACATTTTCTTATTTTGGGGAAAATATAGGTCAGTAACCTCAACTTGTAATTTTATCATTTGAAAAAAACATACCACTTTTGCACAAATTTCAATGGGAAATTTGGAAACAACACTAAATATGTCACTTTTTTGCCACATTTCCCTTGGAAACTGACTCGCATACAAAACAAGCCGCTGATTATTATTTTTAAATAATAACATCAACAAAATATTATTCATTCCAGTTTTTACTAGCAAATCAATCAGATCTACCACGGACCAAACATCTTTCATGCATTTCTTACACCTCATCAACTGTTATTGCAAATCATCCAGTTAAATCCAAATTGGTGCCAATTTTAAAATGGATAATGGAGAGAAATCAAGGATTTAGGATACAGTATAGGAGCACTCAATGGCCAACCTATGCAACTTGATGCATTTTGAGCCTAATTTTCGAGAATTTTACAAGTAAACATCATGTTGCGAGTAAAAACTCGCGAAACGTATCTTTTGTACTAGGTTTCTGTTGTAAAACCGCTACATTAAATTCTCTCCAATTTGACTAAATCTGCTAAATCGCAGAAAGATAATATTGACTTTTACAGTAGATAATAGAGGTGAGGAACTGATTGCAGAGTACTTCCAAACACAACTGGCAGCTGACTGCCTGAAACCGCTTCTTCTGGTTACTTGCTACACAGTTCCAGGCGGTCACGCCCTGGTTGAGGTATGAAGCAGCCCAGTAAAGGAGGATAGTCTGATTGTTCAAAAAACATTTCAATTTCATTAGTTTGAATTCAATTCAGTTGGTCCAACTGTTATAATTTTATTATGAGCAATTGTGTGTTTCACAATTGTCAATATTTCAGTGTATAAAGTTATTTATGATTAAAGGTCAGATTCCTTTTATCTGTTTGCGGAGCGGTTGCGCACGGTGCGTTTTGCACTGTAAGGGAGTGGTATTATTTAAAGCATATGATTGAATGAAGCTGAATAGTATCAGGTTGAAGCTTTAAATGTTACAACTCGGTACCCTTACAGTGCAAAATGCACCGCAACCACACCGCAAACAGATAAAAGGAATCTGACCTTTACTGCCACATTTCCACTGATGATATCTCCAAAACAGATCATGTTTCAGATGTCATAACTCACAATGAGAAAATATCTTTGTATCAAAATCTCGAGTCTGAAAAAAACATGAAAAAATTGAACCATGCTCCTTTTATGTTGCCACATAAAGAATTGCTTTCAATTGCTTCATTAATAAAACTAAGAAATCATTTGCATATGATTTGCCCAATGTGAATACAGACTAAAATAACATATATCACTTTTAGCTAACGCTTTTTCTTTAGTTTATCTTTTCGCAACTTGTGATTTTTCTCATGCGCACGCCAGTTCTTCTCCACACCGAAACTTCGATCACAATACCTGCACTCAAATTTGCCTTCGCAACCATGAAATGTTTTCTCATGATCTTTCAAGTCATTGCTACTCTTAAACATTCCACCACAGAGCGGGCAACCAAATGATTTCTGCCAAGTCGCTAAATCCCCGACATGTCTGGTTTGATGGGATCGCAACTGGCGTTCTTGATTAAAACTCATGCTGCAGTGTTCGCACACAAATGCCCTCGGTGCAGAATGCGAGACTTGATGAACTTTCAACTCTTCGGCTGTCACAAACGATTCTGAACACATATCGCACACATGGGCTTTTTCTTCCATTACAATCTTCTGACTACCACCGCTTCCATTCCCATTCCCATCCTTATTATGTGTTTTCTCATGTCGCCATAGCAACTCTTTATCAGGGAAATCTTTGCCGCAATGTCTACAATACAGCAGTCTATTGAGGGCGTGCTCTTTCCAGTGTTTTCTATACGCTTTATCGTTATCACACCATGTGTTACATTCCAAACATCGGATTCTTTCATCACATTTGTGCCATTTCTTGTGTTTGTCCAAAGCTTCATCAGTTTCAAACCGTTTTCCACACTGAATGCAAGATCTACAATATCCGTTGTAAAGCACTGGTATCACTCGGGAAACAAATGCTTTGCCATCTTCCCGTTCTTTTTCAGTTTCCTTCAACAATTTCAAAAAGTTGCTCGGTCGCACTTTATGAGATGCTAAAAGAGGATTTCCAAGGATTGATGAGTTAAGCTTACCATTTTTGTTTACTTTCACCATCTTCCCAAGAACATGCCCATTTTTCATTGTCCTTTTTTCACCACATTGACTTCCCCTTGGTGATTTTGGAGCAGGGATTTCAATAACATCATCATCATCAATCTCAGGCCTCTTTCCACTTTTAGAACTTTTCTCTGGCTTTTGATCATGACATTGTAATTTCTCATCATCAGGTCTGTAAGCAAAATTAATGCCTCTCCTCGCATGTCTCGGACTCTTTCCCTGTTTCCCACAATCTGGTGATTTTACATCTTGATTTGGTGATTTTACATCTTGGTTGGGTGATTTTACATCTTGATTGGGTGATTTTACATCTTGATTGGGTGATTTTACAACTGCAATTTCTATCACATCATCATCTGCTGCCTGATCTTCATGCAGTTGATTCCTCAGTTTATCTGCTGATTTTTCTTCATTCTTGGTGTTGGTTCGTTCTCTAAATCTTCTTTCCACGACCAGTTTATTCTCATTCTCGAGCCCCGTTTCCCAACTCAATCGCTTTAATATCTGTGCAACCTTTTCGTCATCACTCAAGGCATCATTTTTGTTATTTCGTTGTGCATTTCGCATCCTTAGCAAACCACGCCTAAAAGCAGCTCTTTTTGTTCTCTTATTCTTAAGAAGTCTGCCTCTAGATCTTCTTGAAATTGAAGCTGCTTTTTTCAAGGCAAATGCTTTTTCCTTTCTGCCATTTTTGATACTAGATCTGACAGGAGCCTTCGATTTCCTTCTGATTGTTGATTCATTGCCTTCTTCTGGTTGCATGAGGGACTGCATAGCTTCAATTTGCACAGCATGGAATCTCTTATGCCTTCTCAACTCCCTTTCACACTCAAACTCCTCAGTGCATAACTCACAAATAAATGAACCATCTTCAACGTCTACTTCTTGCTCCTCCAAACTCCTCCCTTCTTTGATACCTTCATGACATGCAGGCATTTGGACTACATTAACGACTACATCAAGTCCATTTGGAATCGGCTCAGACTTGAACTGATCTTCTGGTTGTGGTTTATGTCTTGGTGACATTCTAAGCTTCTTATTGCTTGATGCTACATTATCTCTGCTGTGTGGTGATGTCATCAATGTGCAGCTACTCTGCCGTGATGTCATCAATGCCCGACTAGCCTGTAGACACTTGGTCTTCCAAACATTTCTCACTTTGGTTAACCCTTGCTCCTTATAGGTCATCCCATGCTCACATTTCTTATGGTACATCAAACTAACCAAATTGATACACTTCACATCGCATTTGCTACAACTACGAGATCTTGGAGTTTCTTCATCGTGCCCAATCTCATGATAATACAAACCACTCGGTTTAGAAAATCCCATGTCACATATGACACAAACATATGGCAGCGATTCAGGGAAATGTTTGAAGTGTAACTTTTCATGATTGACAACGTTGGAATATTTCATGAACGCTTTCTTGCAGAACGTACATTTATATGGGTTTTCTCCTGGGTGACTTTGTTTGAAATGTTTCTCCAACAATCCAAGAGATGTGAACTTTTTAGAGCACCCTTTGTAAGTACATTTCTTCACATTTTCCACATGATTTTTTTCATGCTTTTTGGCATCGTCTGCATTAAAGAAAGTTTCACTACAATAGGAACAAGCAATGGCAATCTTCACCTCAAGAGCATCCAACTCCAATCTCAGAGATTTCTTCAAAGATTTCAGTGGGTCTGCATTTGTTTTAAGCTCGCAATAATCCTCAATTCTCGTCACATTTGTTCGAATAGACTTGCAATTATCTTCCATTCTTGCCATTTTCTGGGTACATTTGCTATATTTCTTTCTAACAACCCTAGGGGTAAGCTTACATCTGTCGTCATTTGTTGCCATGTTAGTTTGAAGCTTGTGATTCTTTTCCTTTCTTGCCTTGGATATCAACTTGCAACCTCCTCCTTCTCTGGCCATCTTTGTTTTACTCCTATAACCCTCATTCCTAGTTTCATTCTCTGGTTTAAGCTTATAACCATGTTTTATATTCCCATGATAATCCAAGCTGTCTTTACTAAAGAAGCCTGTCTTACATTCCTGACATTCATAATTGTAATCCCAGCCTTCATTCACATGAAGCTCCTCGTGACGCCACAAATTTATTCGTCTCGCAAATAATTTTTTACAGATTTCACATTGGTACAAAAGGTTGGGATCATGCAAGCGGCGATGGGCTGTGAAATCGTATGCTCTAAAGAATGTCTTGGGACAGTCTGGACATTTAAAGTCTCTTACAACAACATTTTGATTTGCCTTCACTGCACGCGCTTTGTTGGTTGGTGTTATGGCTTGCATGTTTGTATTCGGTGAGGTTTTAAGACCCTGATGCGTTTTCTTTATTTCATGCTTTTTGTCAGTTGGTGTTTTTGCATTGATGTTCTGTAAACTTGAGATTTCAGAAGACTTTGCTGTTTTTACTTTCATATTCTCATTTCTTATTGACTTTTCAGAAGTCTCATGATTTTTCTCAACAGCAGACATCTTATTGGTCAATGTTTTCTCTTTTAAGTTCTTATTCCTCAAAACTTCGCAAGACTTTTGATTGTTCTGCGCAGCATTCATTTTGTTGATTGGTGGTTTCACTTTGACCTTCCTATGTTTTTCAGGAGACGGCTGATTTTTTGCCAAAGCATGCTTTTTGTTTTTCGGCGTTTTCACTTTGATGTTCTTATTCAAGTTTTTAGTAGTCCTCCGATTTTTCTCAGCAGCATGCTTGTTATGGGTTGGTATTTTCTCACTGATATTCCTTGAAATTTCATGCGACTTTTGATTATTTTCCATAGCATGCATTTTGGTGGTTAGTGTTTTCGTGTTAACATTCTCATTTCTTGTTGAGATTTCAATAGCCTTCATCACACTAGATGACACAGCTGTGTTCCCCGTTGATTGTCTGCTCCTAAGAATACTGCCTTGTTTTGCATTTTGTCTGGCTTTATCCTTTCTGCGCTTTTTAACTTTCACCGCACTATTGTGTTTTGAAATGATTCCCACTTTACCATTCACTAAGTTTGAGTTCTGTAGTGACTTATTCATCCGAGAGTTTTTATCAAGAGTCCCTGCTGAATTATATATTTTCAATTTATAACCATGCTCCGTTCTTCTATGGTATAACACAGAACCCTTGTTGAAGAAACGTGATCGGCATTCAGGACACTTGTGTTTACGAAATCCCGAATGTTTTTTCTCATGACGCCATAGTCTTATCAGTCGCACAAATCTCCGGTTACAAAGTTCGCATTTATGCTGCAAATTTGGATCATGAATGACAACATGTTCCAGGAGATGGTGCTTAGTTTTGAAACATGAACTGCATTTTGGACAGGCAAAATTTCTAGCCTCATCCTTAGAATTGACTGCCAAAGAATGTTCAGCTTTATCTGGTACAGATCTCTTCATTGTAAGCTCTCTTGCCTCATCTTTAGGATTCATCAGCAGATACTTCTCAGTTCTATCTGGTAAAGCTTTCTTTGATATCATACTAGTTTGCTTTATCTTCTTGGTAGCATTTCGTTTGGTCAATTTCATTCCAAGTTTCCATGGTGACACAAATGCTCTATGCTTCAGTTTCCAATGATACTGAAAACAACGAAAGTTGGTGTACATCATTTTGCACTCTGGGCATGAGTATGCTCCTTCTCCGTGATGCTTTAATAGTTCATGTCTCCATAAATCCGACGGTTTATGACAAGGATGGTTGCAAGCTTCGCATCTGAACCGAGCATCCCCTCGGTGAAATCTTTCGTGACTGTTTCTATGCCACGACTGCTTGAATCGTCTACCGCAATAACGACAATGAAACCTTCTTTCCCTATAATGAATGACTTCATGTGTATTTCTCCAATCAAAAGTTTTAAACAAAGCAGCGCAGTATTTACAGCGGTACGGCAGTGGATGATTGCTATGAATCTTTATGTGATTTCTAAAAACTGACAAGTCTTTAAAAACTTTACGACAAAATAGGCAGTTAAAAGTTGCCTTGGAATCTTGTTGACCTACCATATCGTCAAAAACAGAACCGATGTAACTGTCCTCCACCATACTTCCAGATTTGAAGTCAGTTTGCCGATTTGTGTCAATTCCTGCCTTTTCTTTCCTAGTCCCAGCTCCATTTTGCTGATAACTGCAGCTTTCCATCATGTTATGCCCCATTCCAGATCGTTTTTGCTGATAGCTTGACATTTCCACCATTTTATGTCCCATTCTAGATCCATTCTCTCGACTATGAGTTTCTATATGACTCTTCAACATATCAGTACTGATAAATACTCTCCAGCAATATTCACATTTGAAAAGAACACCTGAGGTAGGACTAAGTGGTACTGAACTTTCTGCTAAGCTAGACCTGGGTTGATCTGAGCTAGTCCAAGGCTTAACTGAGCTGGGCCTATGCTGATCTGAGCTAGGCCTGGGTTGATCTAAGTTAGAACTAATCTGATCTGAGCTACGCCTAGGCTTATCCGAGCTTTCATCAGCTTCTTCTTGGTCATCATCCTGGTCACTTTCTTCCTCGCTTTTTTCCCCGCATTCCTTCTGATCAACCAGTAGTTTATGTTGTTCCATCCCATAATGTTCGTCCAGTAGCCTCTTGTTGAAAAAGCTTACATTACAGACATCACACCGCCAGAGTTTTTCTGGGGTATGCAAAACTTCATGGTCTTCACACTGTTTGCGGTCATGAAACGTCTTCTTGCAATATTTACATTGATACCCATCTGTCGGCTTTTGTTTTAATGGAGTACACAGCTCATCTTGGTCTTGGCGAGATTTCCATTCATATAAGTTCTTTTGATGAAAACCATTCTTTTGTAACAATGACCCAGGAATGTGCAATTCTTCATGTGCAATAAATTGGTTCTTATCATCAAAGCTTTTTGAGCAAAATTTACATGTAAATCTGGCGATATCCCAATGCGACTCCGGAGTGTGAAGCCGTTCATGGATCTGGCATAGCCTGCGTTCACTGAATTGTTTCTGACAGAATTTGCAACAAAATTGCCCATCGCTATCATCCACTTTTATGTTGGCAACAATTTGATTGTTATACACTTCACATCCACTATTTGTTGTTGAATTTGATGGTGAAATGTCACTTGCTTTCTTGCCTAATAGGTCATTTCCTGGTCTCTTTTCACTTTCAGTACCAATAACGCTGCATAGATTAAATTGCACATTGTTGGAATTATCAAGGTTATCTTCTGTTCCTTCATTTCTTTCCAAATTTCCAATTGCATTCAAATTTTTGGGACTCGTACAAGCCTGTGTGTTATTCGTGGAGTTTTGCTCACAATGTGGTGAATTTATAGTTTCTTTGATGTCAGGTGCTTCGCCCTCTTGGACTGGCGATGATCGATTTGGTTGCACATGATTGGCAATGCATCCATTCATTGAGTCAGGTGGTGGATTTTCATTGACTAGAAATATTGGTGGCTTCACATCAACACAAGAAGTTGGTTTTACAGAAGACGACACAGAACTGATATGAGAACTTTGATTTGAGGGATCGCCATAGACACCACATGGTGGTTGTACATCTACATTTGAAGTTGGTATTATAGAAGATGACATGGAACCGATTTGAAGTTGAGAACCCTGGTCTGAGTGACCATCACCTTTAAAACTTGGTGGTTTCATGTCTACATCAGAAGTTGGTATTTTAGGAGATAACATGGAACCGATATGAAGTTGAGAACCTTGGTCTGAGTGACCATCACCAACAAAATTTGGTGGTCTGATGTCGGAAGATGGTATTGTATGGGATGACGTGGAACCAATTTGAAGTTGAGAACCTTCGTCTGAGTGACTATCATCAACAAAACTTGGTTTTACATCTACACTTGAAGTCAGTACTGCATTATATGAAACGGTATTGTCAACAACAGGAATATTATGGCTATCATTTCTGTCATCAAAAACACTAGTACTGTTTACAGAAGGTGAGTCTGTGTTCTCTTGAGGTGGGAAACTTGTATTGGAATATTCTGCCTCAAATGGTGGAAACCTCTGTGATGAATAAGAATTGTTGCAGACAACCAAATCTGAATTTGAAGGTGGTGCATTAGCTATATGTCGCTGCAAGGTACTGCTTACGGGAGAATATTGGTTTGATTGATGTATATCACTAGATATCTGGGGCTTCTGCTCACAATTTTGGTCCAAATGCTCTTCACTATGAAAATGTTCTCTAACAGGTTCCTGTAACCTCTCATCACTTTGGCTTAGCTGATCAGTGCTACACACCGCTGCTTCACATATTGATTGATCAGGACACACCGCTAATTCACATGACGATACAGGGGTAGATGATTGTAAACTGGTAATGTCTGTAATGATAGGAGGCTTCCAATCTAGTGGTATCGATTCAGTTGACAAATCATTACCTGCTTCAAATCTTTCATTTCCAAGTTCTGAATGACCCATTTGTGTCTCAAAGGTAGACTCGTTGCCATGTTCTGAATTGGACGTTTGTTTCTTGATGGTAGACTGATTGTTCTTGCTGATTTGTGAACTATGGGTCGCATGATCTAGATCATAAGGTACATGAGACCATTCAACCTTGTTGTTTGGAGAATTATGGTTCACTACATCGCAAGGTACGTGATTTATTAGCAAAGACTCAAGGTTCTTGCAGACTGCAGAAGTCTTATTTGATTGCTTTTGATTACTTGGAAGATGTGCGTTTGATTCAAATGTCTCTCCGTCAGCTGAAGACGGGTCTAAAATGACAGTCTTGCCATTCACTGGTGGAGAATCTAACAAGACTTGTGAATTTGAGGATGTTTTTCTTGATGAGGAAAGACTTTGCCTCTTATGAAGGACAAGGTGTCTTGCAAGGGCACTGCTGGTTGAGAAATACTTACAACATAGTGGACACAAATTTTCAGTTTTGTCCGCTAATTTTCTTGGCATGGCATCAAAGTTTATATCAACAATGCCTATAACATCTGTTGATTTTGAAGACACAGTGTGAATCTTTGGACTACCAAATGAGGCATCTTGATGAATACCTGCAGCTAATCTGCCTTCAGATCCATAAGCATACAATTCTTCATTCCGATGAGAGTCCTGATTTTTGCAAGGAGATTGCAGTTCATTTTTATGTTCAATGAGGTGTCTAGCGAGGGCACTACTTGTAGCAAACTTACAGCGACAAAGTGGACATATATTTTCATCTTTCCTAACAACAAGCTCACCATCATCTTCATCACACAGTCCACATTCCAAGTTTGCTCCTTGATGACTGCAAGCCGTTGTTAAGGCCATGGAAAAAAACTCTTCATCGCAATCATTAAACGACACCTCCCAAGTAGCGCCCTCACAAAAATCCATTTGTTCATCTGATTTGCTTCCCAGTGATTCGGTGGATTCTGTTGTGAACAGAAATTTATGCCTCTTTCTGTGTTCAAGCAAATGTTTGATAAGAACTGGAGAGGATGACATTTCTTGTGTACACAACGGACACACATGCATGACGTTATGCTGACGTCTCGCATGCAATCGTCGTACAACATCACACGCAAATTTCTCGTCGCAATATTTGCAACTGTACATCTTCATTTCAGGGTGCGCTTTCTCGTGACGCATTAGATCCATTTCCGTCCCAAATTGTCGGTTGCAGTGCTCGCAACGTACCTGCGTTTCGCCGTGTCGAGTGATATGCTCATGCAAATGTGTGCTGTTATCATATCGATGTCCACACAGCAAGCACTGAAATGGTTTCTCCTTGGCATGGGTATCTTCATGGCTCAACAACAATGTACGAGTCTCAAAAGTCGCTTTGCAATAATAGCACTCATACGGCTTGGGACCCGTGTGGCTCTTTTCATGCATTTCCAAATGGCTTTGATTATTGCAAAATGATCGTCTGCAAAAACGGCAACTCAGGAACCTTTTCCTGACTATGTTTACTTCAGTCGCAGACATCAAACCATGGACACTCTGCATATGATACTCGTAGGAATTACTATTCAGAAATCGCTTGTCACAATTGGAACATGGATATGCCCTGACTCCTGAGTGAGATTTCTCGTGATTTATTAGATCCAGCGGATCGTGAAAATCCTGCTTACAAATGTTGCAGTGATACTTGATGCTTTGCTGTGGATTGTCGCAGCTATGCGTCAGCAACAAGTGCTCACTCTTGAATATTGTCCCACAGTTTTGACATAGGTGATGGTTCACGCGATGATTCGCTTCATGCTCTGTTTTCGCTATCTCGCTGTCAAACGTCTTATTGCAAAACCAGCAAACTGTAGATTCTCTCCTGGTATGAAGGAACTGGTGTTTGATTCGGATCAAGTGGGAATCGAACACTACACCACAAAATTTGCACTTTGATCTTTGACCATCAACCAGAGTACTTTCAGTGTAATCGGTGGCATTGCCCTGACCGTGAAAATGGAGTTCGACTATTCTATTGAGGAACTGGAGGAATTTCAGTTCATCTTCTTCTGCTTTTGTTGCTGGACGTCTTGCCTTTTGTAGGCTTTTCATTTGTTCTTTCCTTTGTGTTTCAATCAATGCCTGGTTCACGGTTGATGCAGCAGCATTTTGCATCTCTTCTTCACAAACCTTCTCATGATGTGCTATACACGATTTAATTTCAAACACCTTATTACATGTTTTGCATCGCCATGGCTTTTTACTGCGCTGGCGCGACTGGTGCATGCGTAAGTAGCGCTTTGTAGTGAACCCCTTGTTGCAGTAATTACATTTCAGTTGAGCAGACACATCGTGTAGAAGTTCATGTTCTCGGCAGTGGTGCCCGGCAGTGAATCGCTTAGGACAGTAACGACACTTGAAGGCCCGAGCATTTGGATGTACACTGGCCATATGTTCATCACGCTCTGATTTTGTAGCATAAGTATTAGTGCAATCCTGGCATCTGTAGGGATTTGTCTCACCCTTATGCTTATTCCGTATATGATTCTGCATACCTTTCTGACTTCGAAATGTACGGTCACAAAATTCACAAATGGATACCAGTTTGATATCTACCGGAGTAGGATCCGGTGTTAGATCCTCTTCACGTATTCTATCATCAGGGAATCGCTCTTCTGGCTCTTCTTGATTTTGCTCATCTGTTACATTGGCTGGCACATCATTGGGTATGTCTGACTCCATATCCTGATCAACAGCATCAACCTCTGTTCCTCCAATTTCACCTTCTTTTGAAGCATCGACAACTGGGCTTCCCGTTCCTTTACATACGCGCTGATGCAACCTCAAAGATCTCTGTCGAGCGAACGTCTTCTCACAATTCGGACAAGGGAATTGCAAACTGGTATCATGGGTTCGTTGGTGTTCATCGCGATGGCTTGCATTACAAAATCGTCGACCGCAAAATAAGCAAGGATATTTCTTTCTTTTAACTGCTTCATCAGCGCTTGTCCAGAACTCGACATCTTGTTGATAACTGTTGTCAGCATCTACTACCTTTGCCTTCTCATTCTCTGTTGTCAAGCTATGTTTTGCTTTTTCATCTGAATCTTTAACATCTGATTTCTTCTTCTTGGTCTGATCTTTAATTCGGTCACCTATTTCCAAGCTGCGACTTGTTATATCCTTTGAATCTTTGATGGCTGAATGCTTCTTGTCAACATGGTCTATCATCTGGTCATGGGTACGACATACAAAAGGACACACTTTACACCTGCTAATATTCTGGTGCAGCAGCACGTCATGGGCTTTCAGATGAAACTTATTCGGCAACATTCTAGAGCAAGTCTTGCAGGGAATCCCAACAGTAGATTGGCATTTGCTCTCAGTTGGTGTTTTTGGTTTCAGTACTGCAGAATTTGTGTAGCAAAATTGAGTGGCAATGCTACGACGGACATGGGTAGCAAGTAGTCTTTTCTTAGCAAATTCAGCTGGGCAAAATAAACACGTCAACTCACTACCTACGTCATGAGTTTTCACATGCTGTGAAAGATGGCACGCATATTTGAATTGTTTGCAACACATCCAACAAGAAAATATCCTTCTTCTGTGAGTGTTGCAGTGCTGTTTCTTCGCTGCTACTGAATGAAAGACCATCCTGCATCTCCAGCATTTACGCAAACTGCTCGTATCCCTTGTGAAGTACTTGACTTTGTGCAAATACAACTGCCTCTCAGTATCAAACGGTTTCTCACAGCTTGAGCACTTAAACCTGCTGCTCATTTCAAGGTTACCCTCCTGACGCTGTTTGGAATGTTTAAAGAAATGTCCCCAGTATCTGCAAGCATACTGTTTTGAGCCTGTATAGGTCTTTTGGTGCAATTTTAACTCCTCTTGTGATTTAAACCCAGTGTTGCAAAGATAGCATAAGACGATCATCTCGTTATCATGGTAATCTTTCATATGATGTCCTAGACTTCGTTTTCTTGTGAATGTTTTACTACAAACAGAACATTTGAACTGCATACTGGCGTCGTGGCTTCGCATGTGATCCGTAAGATTGCTTTGATATTTGAATTTTTTAGGACAGAGTGAGCATTTATATCTCCTTTCCTCGATATGACTTTTCAAGTGCTTATCTTTCTTTGCTTTTGTTGAGAAAAATAAGTTACATTTGCGACAATGAAATTTTCCCTTCTCAATAAGCCCACATGTGATCTGATGTTTAACCAAAGCTCGTTTTCTAGTGAAGAGTTTTCCACATTTTTCACAGGGGAATTTACTGTTATCATTGTGAGTCCTTTCATGATCTGAGCGATGGCTAGATCGACTATATTTTTTCCCACAATACATACAAGGGTACCGCTTTACATTACCATAATTTTGACCTGTTTTCTTCGTACCATATCTGCTTGGCCGCCCAGGTTTCGGTTTGGATCCTGTTGAGGTAGATGAGTCATGATTTCCAACTTCCAAATTCAACAACCCTGCCGGGTTACTTCTCTCCTTTTTCTGCATTGATCCTGATTCATGGGTAGCCTCTAAATTCAACGACCCTGATTGTTCCAGCTCAGAGTTGGTTTCTTGAGTGGTTCCATTTTGCCTTATACCTGATTCATTACCAACCTCTGTGTTAGGACAGTCTTCACTACTGCCCACCGAATTCAGCAACTCTTGTTTCAATTTTGGGCTGCCTTTTCCATCGGCTGTATCTTGCTTGAAACCTGATCCCTTGGAGATCTCTGACCTTGTATGACCTTTTGACCTACCAACCTCTACATCATTAGACCCCAACCCATCACTTTGATTGGACACTGGTGACTTGGTACTAGAAGCTACATCTTGTGGATTCAAACTTTCATTGCTATGATCCCCTGACGCTGGCGTGGCTAACATGTCACGTGATGCCATTGTAGTGTATCTGCTTTGGGTTACATTCTGGTGTTCACAATCTGATAAAAAAGGGGGGAAAGAGGAAAAAGAGGATAGATTATTTATAAGGGGTCTTTGACAAAACTCTACAAAGAGATGAAGAATCACATGTAAACTGGTAGTGCCATACAAAGTCATTAGGTATGCGCATACTATACTACATCAGATCAACACACATAACCAATATGACATGCAACAATCCTTTGGATGATGTAAATAAACATCCTGAGTGCAGGGCCATATTGTTTACGAACGTGACCAGTACCCTGCAATTCACGGTTACATGATCAATTTTGTCCAAGGAATTTTCGCACAGACTATACCTTTCTCCAAGGGGTATTCTCACATTAAAATTGTATTTGTATATGCGACCGTCCATGATAAACGAGCCGTAAATGCAGCAAACTTCATTTTGCACTACAGGTGAAAATACACATCAAGGTCGTAATTTGCCAAAATTGATTTTTGACAGATTCATAATCCTTTTGCTTGCTTCAAAACTCATGCAAAGTTTAATTTCAAGATAATGATCGGAAATATGAAATGTATCTGTGTATTTTTAAGACAATCAACAGAAAATACTGATCTTTGAATGCATTTTTCTCAGTTATACATTTTACTCCCTGACAACCTTTGACAGACCATAACTTGACTTCTTGAAATCAAGTGAAGTCCATTGAGGTGTCATTTGAATCCTTATAACATGGTCTTTGCAAAGATGTAAAAGAGTAAAAATGACAAAAGGCAGCATTTACAGCTGGTTTGGGATGGACGGTCACATAATATATAACTGACTTTTCAAAACAAACCTTAAGGGGGGGGGAACTACTGCCTTTTTGTCTTTCAAGTAAAAAAATGAGATTTTATTAATTAAGAAAAATTGCTGATTGGTTTTTTTTTTATTTGCTCATTTGCTTCAAATTTGATCAAAATCGGACATTCCTTTGCGATATTACAACGGTTTGCACGATTTTAAGTCTTTTTTAATGTATTTCTTTACTCATTACAATCTTTAAATGCGTTTATCTTAATACTAGTATGTGATTTTCACAGATTTAAAAATCCCCCGCCTAATTTTCACACCTATGTCCTGTAGTCATGAAATTTGGCACAAATGAAGATCTTGTCAAGTTCTGTGATCCTGTGGAGTTGATAATTTAAGTACTTTCTGAAATTTGGCGTTTTCAAATTCTCACCAGCAGCGAAATTTGAACTTACACTCCGTTCGGTTGCCATGGCAACGTGGACGGTCGCAAACAAAAATCCCTCCATAGGATCACATATCTTTGTCTATATAACAAATCTAAAATAAGGTCAATTTTTGGCAGGGGATTTTTTAATTACCGTTTACCCACATAAAAATTCATTGACCTTTGACCTTGGCAACTTTGCATATGCAAGACGATTGGTGTTAAACATTAAATTTGCATAAACCTTAAAGTCCAAGGATTTAGTGTAGGAAGCATTGTAATCCCGTTCCCAGTTTATTAGTAAAAGGTTAGTTGTACACATAATTAAAGTATAATGTCTAAGCTTTCGGGCAAACATGCCTTGCATTTTTTCAAACATCGCTTTGACCCTGAAATTCAAGGTCAAAGGTATTAGGTAATGGAATGGTAAAAATGATCTGATTAAGTTGTAATGCATGTCAAATTCTTCGTCTGGTCATAAGCAACAAAAAAATTAATTACACAAAATTCGTATGATGTTCCGTTTTTGAGATAGCGGTCAAAATCATAAAAAGTTCGTTGACCTCTAGTATTGGGGTCAAATTTTCAAATTGCTCGGATTTCAATGAAAATAGTCTCAAATTAACCCTAACCCTCCTCAGTCCAACAAAATCCAACAAGCAAAAATCAAGAAATTCGCCTAACGAAAGTGCTGCCATGGCAGGCCATACTCGGTGGCTTGCCATAGGTGGACATTGGAACGGGATGCGAGAGGTCAAGGGTTCAAATCCCAGGGGAAACGGGAAATTTTTGTATGACGTATTCGGACTTAGATAGTTTTTAAGCGTTTGGGAGTTAGGCTTAACCGGGGTACCATATTGTTTTGATAACTATATACTTCGATGCACCTACTGTGCCAGAACCTTCCAAAACAAGGGGTCAAAGGTCAATTGCTATACAGGCCTATGGGCTTTGAACCTTGAACCCTTAATTCTCCCATTCCTGGATATTTTGGAAGTGCCAAACTATACATTTTCTGAATCAGTATAGCAGTCCCTTTAATTTGAGCCTATTTTCATTGAAATCGGAGCAATTTGAAAATTTGACCCCAATACAAAAGGTCATTGAACTTTTTACTATTTTGACCTCTATCTCAAAAATGAAACAACATACGAAGTTTGTGTAATT
The DNA here is from genome assembly GCA_000969725.1 of Ophiothrix spiculata. NCBI lineage: Eukaryota > Metazoa > Echinodermata > Ophiuroidea > Amphilepidida > Ophiotrichidae > Ophiothrix > Ophiothrix spiculata. The sequence continues at coordinate 55,171 of JXSR01S075217.1, read as the reverse complement.
GACTTTTTTGCTCCTTACAACCATAGGAAGAATATGACATAAATTACAAGTTAATTAGATTATTTTTACCATTTTCGTGCCTAATACCTTTGACCTTGAATTTCAGGGTCAAACCGAAGTTTGAAAAAATGCAAGGCATGTTTGTCTGAAAGCTTGGACCTTCTACTTTCATTTTATGTACATCTTACCTTTTACTAATAAAATGGGAACGGATCTTTATAATTTTACATTATTTTGAAATATAACTTTATATATTTCAATACAGCAAAACAATAGACATTAATAATTGCATGTAAAATTGGCAGTAGTTCCCCCCTTAAATTGTGTTTTACTTTATATTGAAATAGAACATATCTAAGCTTTGAAATGCTACTTGTTTCAGGTTCTTATGACACCAAAAGTCGACTTATCATTCTTTAAAGCATGAAAAGTCAAATGTGTAGAACCACTGCGGTGTAAAATTAAGAAATATTGCTTTGAAGTTTTCATTTTGTGTTCATTTCATTCAACACCTCATCTGCATCATCATTTAAAGGTCTAGATTTTTTTAAGGTCTACAGCTTGATTGACTATTTACACATGTCAGAAAATTAGCTATAAAGTAAATAGTTTTGGGGAATGGGAACCAAAACCTATTTCCATTCAAAGAAAACCCTTCATTGGTAACATTTAATAAGTTTTATAATATTTGGCCTATTTCTTATGTTTTTCCTTATTTTTTGAAATTTCCCTAAAAAATCTGAGTTCTTGAATTTTCATGTCAAAAGGGAATGTGCTATGACATTCAAATTTTAGGGGCTGGTGAAGGATCACAATAGCTAAATTATCTTGTGGTGTTTTTTTTCCATAAAGTGTTTTATTATCAAGAAAAATGATTTTTAGGCCCTAAATTTAGGCATATTTTCAAACACCTATACAATTTTCTAGAAATACTTTAATTTTAAAAGCTAACGAGAGATTGTTCCAAATTTGATAAGCTTTCATTTGACACCTTGTTTGTTAAAATTGAAGCATGAGAAGTATGAATGAAAATTCAGTGGTTCTACAAATTAACGCAATAAAATTTGGTACAGCATGAAAACTCAGTATTGTATTGTAGATACGGTATATTGCAAGTCACTTCCTTTTACTGTATAGAAATCCTGTATAAATGAGCAGACAATCTATCTGCTTTCGTGACTTATGCCATTATCTACAATCTATCAAACATGTGTAAATACAACATTTTAGCATTGAAGTGAAATTGCACGTTTATAGGAAGTATCTGCTTAACTTTACAAATGCACAGGTACTGTGTTATAACTTTGAGGGGCAGTGATGCAGAGTCGCATCCTAGTACTTTCTACCTGACTAATGCCATACTGAGGGAACTCTGACAAGAGGTTGGCAAAGACACACAAAATTTCCCAATGTACGGGGTCATGACTTTGTCGAAGAACTAGCTATCAAATATTGACCCACACTGCTTGGTTTTCAGCATGAAATTTGGCAGGAAGATTCATTTCCTAAGAGCAAGTTGATGACAACTTTCCCGCAATGCAGGTCTTGATAGCAAGGGATTACAAATGACAGAACATTACTCAATTTGTCAACCAAAATTGGTATATTGATGGGTGGGTGATTGATTGAGCTCAAATTAAATAACATTTTTCCAAGTTTAGCCAGTAATATGTGTTTGTAGGTTGATGCAAGATGCACTTACAGCACTTCATCTTTTATTTCAAAATGTTATCCACAGACTATGGTGGGAAGTAGAGAAAGTGAGGCATGTAGATCTATGCCAAGAAGCTGTAAATAACCATTGCCAAGCATATCCACATGCATTGAGGTAATCTTTCTCCTGGTGCGAACAATTTCAATCATGACAAAGGTGTGGAAAAACCTGCTGAATGGAACAGACTTCTAAATCTATTATACCCCCTTCTCCTCCCTTTTGTTTGACTTATAATCCTCCTTCCCTTTGTTTGACTAATTACCCCATCCTTTCTTTCATCTCCTACTGACCCCCTTTTGATCATAGCAACTTCCTGCCCTTTGTTTCGACCTACTTCCTGCTTAGCATACCATCTTTGTGTATGTAAAGGCTGTGTCACACATCACCGTACTGTGCGAATAACGTACTTATAACATATTATGTGTTTGGTAATCGATATACATTAGGCTGATTTTGAAAAAATCAAAGTTTTGATTTTTTATCGGGCTACCCTCTTATTTGGTGCATTAGGGGTAAAAAATACCACATACAAAATTTTACCACTTTTCATGATTATTTAGGGGGTGCTACCGACCTTTGAACTTTTGTGTGTTAAGGGGGAATATGCCTTTGAAAGGCCTAAAAATGAAAATTGCAAATTCAGATAAAGGACAAAATTACCTTTCTTTTGCTTTTTGTTTGACAACAATCGGAGCTTCCGTTCAAAAGTTATGGTCGAAAATGTAACTTCGCAAGCAAAATTGATTGTTTTATTTCTTATGTATTTTATTGTTTTTTCAAGCTGCGATATTTAACGTTTTCGGCTTTAAAATTCTATATCTCGAAAAATAATTATGCTGTTGATCTCTAGTTTTCAAAATTATTAGTAATAATTCACTTTCTATTTATCTAATATATAATTAGAGCAATGCAGTGTTTCTAAAATATACAAAACCCTAAAAATCAGTGTTTCTAGACAAAATTGCCGATAACTCAAAAGTGAATTTTGACGATATGTCATCGCTGCGCGCAAGATATCTCAAAAACGATTTACCCTAGAGTGATAGGATAAAAAGCAAATTGAAGTATACTGATTGGGCTATAGAATGAACCAGAATGGTGCCAATAGCATCATGGTAATATGATTTAAGGGGGGGTCACCAATCAAAAAAGGCAAACAATAATTATTTTTTTCTTTTTTTGACTAGTGACCCCCCTTAAATATTTACTATTTAATATACGATCAAACAAACCCAATAAAACACTACATTGATTGCCGACCGCAAGACTTGTAGTTTGTTTACATCAACATCCAGGTACTTAGTACTTGGATCTTTCCATTTACAACATCAAAATAGGGGTGAGGTTTAATAGATCGTATCACAGAGGGCTAATTTAACAAATACACAAATACAAGAGCTGACAAGCCATTTCTTATTAAACAAAACATGAACTTGGACAATTTTTTGGCGAGGATTTAATTTCGCGAATTATTTTCCCTCGCAAAATTCGCGAAATTAAATACCTCGCGAAATTAACATGTTTTACAGTATTTGGTGGCTATTTTCTTACCTGTGTGCTCTTTTGGTGGTCTGTTGGCTGGTGAGTTTGCAAACCGTTTCTTCTCACTCGCAATTCCTGGCTCCAAACATTTTTCATCTGGCTGAGAGGCTACAAATGTTAAATGAAAATCAAAATGAAACTTTAGTAACTATCAGAAACAATTTAACAATAGGAACATACTAATAATGTCAAAACTAGAAGGTGTGTGTGACCCCATTGGCTTTGCAAACCCCTCCTCCTTCAATTTCTCACGTCAAATAGAATATTTTGATACCGCAAGAAAATCTATTCACATTTTTTTCTTGTATCCTTGTTTATCTTTATGCCAAAAGTATATTCCTAATTTGTTCAAAGTACATGTTCATTGTTCAATCACATTTTGAATCTCCATGTCACAAAGTAGATCTCCAAGATGCATACTTCAGACTGCACAAAGCGACATTCAACAGAGACGGGGTGGGGCACACAAACTTTACAGAATCTACGAGCTAGGAGTCTATTCTCAGGTCATGTACCTCGAAGGCCACAACCTGATTGAGAGCAGTCTAGTCAGCTCAAACAGTAAGGCCCGTATGCACAAAGCCGGATAACTTTAGTCCTGGATGGACTAAGTGAAATTTGAAATTGGGGAAAATTGCACATTTTTGGGGAAATCTAGCAATAATTTATGTTCTTGTTTAAAGATTTAAGACTGAAAATTTTAATATTTGATTAATTTGGCTATTTTAGAACATTGCAATTATTTTTAGAACAAATAAATGGTTTAGTCTGGGACTAAAACCAATTTTTGTTCTTTTTGGAAAAAATTCCAAAACAGACAAATGGTCAAATTATAGTCATTTCAGCACGGATCCTAATGCAAGGACATAAATTATTACAGATTCAAAAATATGTGTTATTTTTCAAGAAATAAAATTTCACTTAATCCAGTACTAAAGTTAGTCCTGCTTTGTGCATAAAGATCTAAGACGCTTTCTTGCAGTGCAGAAGGCCCAAGTTCCAACCCTGCTGGTACTAAAATGTTGAGTGTTCTTGAAATACCCTTGGACAAGGAACTAAGTGCTATAAATTGTCTTGTAGAAACTCGGGCAGTTGATCCAGGCAGCAATGGTGTATATGTGGGCTGATCAAGGTTCAGAGTCCCTAGAGGTTGTCAAAGAACCTGAAATGATGTTTGGTGTGGAATGGAGCTTAATTGGGCCACAATGGTCAACAAACACAAGTAAAGTGTGCTAAGGCTGCGTCGAGTATACAGATCTGGGAGGCTACTAGTGCACTATAAATCCCCTAGTTTTCCTATTTTGCTGATCAAATACCAAAGATCTTGTCCGTAAAATTTCAGGGTACATTTAAATGTTATATTCTAAACTTATCACAACATTTTATACCAACATAGATGAAAGATTATTTGCTGATTGTTCACAGGTTAGCATGAAAAACAGTCCCTTCTTTATCACTGTAAAGTTAAAATATTAGTGTCTGGCCAATTTGATTGGAATCGGACCGATTTTTAGCTAATCCGATCTGAATTGGAATTACAAACAAATCTATATTTTGCCGATCTCACAAACCCATTCAACAAACCCGAGTAAAAGTGCACAAATTTATCTTTAAGTACCAACCAGATTTAATAGAACCAAAAGGCAACATCAAAATACTATATAAACAGTACACATTTTTTCCTAGATTTAACTATGACAACCGCATGATACATAAATTATATCGATGGATTCAACAATATCGCATTAATGTCAGCAGTTTATTGTGTAATACAAAATATATTGGAATCGGTCCATTTTGAAACTATCCAAGATCGGAACCGGCCGATTCTGAGGTAGATCAGTCAGACACAAATAAATATAGTAGAAAAGTATGTTCCAAAAGAAGCTCAGGACAATAAATGGGTTGTACACAAACCTGAGGTGATGTCAACTCGGCAATGCCTACGTTTCTTTTCAGGTGTGAGCTCATGGTCGGAGGTCAACATCTGGAACACGATTGGTTCATCCTCAGTACCAGGTGGGTCATCATCTTGGTCGGTAGCCTTTTCAACACAACTCTGCATCTAGAGAAAAGCAGACAAGGATTTACAGAATACCATATATATATATATATATATATTATGTGGACATTTTCATGTTTGTTTGTTTGTTTTTTATACATATAGTGACCATGAAAATCATTAAACTGTAGAATTGATGTGATATATTTGCATGGTTTCATTTTAGTACAAATAAGTTCTGTGTTTTGTAATACTTGAAATATCAGTCAAATACCAATTTGATATCAAATGCTATATGTTCATTGATTCTCCACTTACATGGCAACAGTTATTATTTTGGTATTGGAATAAGTAGCAAAATCAAGTCTTTACCACACTCGCAAATAGTTTCCAACTCTTCCAGAAATGCCAAGACACTTGGCGATTTATAAAGAATGTTTCAAGTATATAATGAGTAACATTTTCTAGAAACACTTTAATTTTGAAAGCCAACGAGAGATTGTTGCAAATTTGATATGCTTTCATTTAACACCTTGTTTGTTAAAATTGAAGCATGGGAAGTATGAATGAAAATTCTGAGAAATAAAATCTGGCTATTCAGTGTTTCTAGAAATTACACAATACAATTTGGGAAATAGAAACATTAGAAGTCGCCAGTTCGTAAAAGATGAAAGAAATTTCTTCCAAACAAAATTTATGACAATCTGTGATCAGTTTGTAATACAAAGAAAAAAATATATAGTTTCATTTTTGAACCACAGCCACAGAAAAAAATCCTTTTGTAAATAGTATTTATTTCTTAAATTTGACAAATTGAAATTTTCATTGTGGCCAAATTTGCCGTGTACAAAGTCTATGGGAAATCGGAAAATAAAAAATAGTGTAACTCAAAAATGCTTCAACGGAAAAAAAAAAATCAAAATTTGGAATGCAAGTCTTTTTATCATTCTGCTCATTCCAGGCAATACCTAGATACTAAAATAAAAACATATATGCAAAATATACTACTTTCAACATATATATTAGTGCATTGAAGTGACATTTTATGCTAAATGGGAGTATCTTCTGTGCTCTATGTTTACACATGTACTGTATTTTTACATTGTATGGCTTAATTCTTTACCTTTGATCCAACTGCCCTTTTCAAATCCATCATGGTCTGGCATCCAAACTTCACACTGTCGGAATCTCTGTAATATAGCAGCAGAAAAATGTACAGTTTAAAACCACTGTGCTTTAAAACCTTCATGATTCAAATCAATCACGTTGGTTATCCAAACATAAAACTTGCCACTAACCCTAACCGTACAAAATCACAAAAAATCAATCCACGTAGGTGGGAAAATTGCATAAGTCCAAATACATTGTCTACCGGAGTTAGCAATGGTCACTAAATCGCTGCCATGGCAGCGCGTGCTCGGTGGCTTGACATAGTGACAGTTGGGTTGGGAAGCGAGAGGTCCCGGCCGCGGGTTTCGATTCCAGGTGAAAACCCACAATCCCTCCATTTTTAACGCGCAGATTTCTGAGATAGTTTTTAAACGGAGAATTGCTCAGTACGGTTAGGGTTAATGAATGTCTTGGTTTGAAGTGGCTAAAAAGGAAAGGCTTACGATAGCTGTTCAATAAGTTTGTGGTCTGAGGTAGAAGGAGATACGCTATGCAGTTGTTATTATTGCTATGTAGATCAACTCAAATGATTTAGAAAGATTCTAGTAAATATCTGCTTTTATTTTATTTTATAGAAACTTTAAAACTTGCCAATAAGAGGTTTTTTAGAGTTGATTTTTTGCGCTCAACTGAAGAAACAACATAACTGACATGCATTGAGCTTGAAATCTGTATCCCCCGTTGCTACACCCAACTAATTCAACAAAGAAAGGGTGCCAAGACTTGGAAACAGATTGCTCTTTCAAGTAGCATGAAAATATTGGACTGCAGATTTCAACAATGTCAGAGAGAAGATGGATATGAATGGGATTTTTGGGTAGCACAATATTTATTTTTATCAGTTTTTAGGAACCTCGTAACAAAGAAAGGAAATATTTATTTGAAACTTTCCAAATATTCCTAACCTGAGTTGATCTACATGGTCGAGCGGTTAGAGCACGGGTCTCGTAATACAGAGATTGTGGGTTCGAGCAAGAAACTTTACTCTACTTGTTCCATGGTTGGACAGTCACGTAAAGCCGTGGGTCCCCTGTGCGAATGCTCCTGCATGGGGCGTTGCATACAGTGTATACCTGGTGAGTCATAGGCCTATTTAACAACTGCATAGCTCATTTACTTGTACCTCAGGTGGGAGTCTTCTCAGCTAAGACTAATAAGGCATAGTCAGGGGTTAGCTGATCAAGGCATTTGTCCCCTAATCCCGGCCCCTAATCCGTGGCTTCTAATTTCAGGAAATTTATGAGTGCAATGATGTGGAGTCGATCAAAACACACTGTGTGATAGTAAAGCATAGTAACAAAATAGTGTTGCATACATATTTTACCTAAAAATAGCTTGTTACTTAAGGTGGCGAAGGACAGGTAGAATTCCTCTATTTATCTTTCTTTTTTTTTGATATGGTGTTTTCATACATGTGCTGATCACATTTCTGAAATAAAAAACGGGGATCAATGACTCAGTTTTTGAGAAAAATCTGTTTCAAAAACACTATGCTTTTTACCATTGACTTCTATATAGAAAATTGCGTTGAAAATGCACACACCTGATGCGCAATTCTTTACTGAGTTAGAATGTTTTATGTTTGAATAGGGGTGTACGTTTGATGATGTCTATTGTTTTTGGCAAATAATTGACTTCATTCTTAATTTTAAAATATATGTCTCAAAATTTTTGACTAAGAATGAGAATAAAATATAATATTTATTGTGTTGCCTGTCATCTATTGTCTCATAATGGATGGTCATACATTATTTTTTCGTACTGGGCACCCCCTTCGGGAGCACCCATTACTCAAAATAATGTACGCCCATCCATTATGAGACGATAGATGACAGGCAAAACAAGAAATCGCTATCTTTTATTCTCATTCTAAGTCACAAATTTGAGTTATTATAAACCAAAAAACGATGTAATTATTGCCATAAACTATTAACATTATCATTGGAAAAACGTACACCCCTATTTAAACATGAAATATTCCAAACCCAGTAAAGCTGTTCGCGTCGGATGTGTGCGTATACCTGCATCGCGCCGTGATTTTGAACGCGCGGCTCCACTGCGTTTCACGCTGAACGCACTGTCATCTATCGTCTCATAATGGATGGCCAAAATTCCTTATTAGGAAATTAAATCGCACTCAGTGACTAAGAATTAGAGAATAAAAGATAAGATTTTATTGTTTTGCCTGTCATAATGGTTGGGCGTACATTATAGTTTATCTCAGAGTTGTTTTTCCTCGTTCGCAGGTTTTTTCTTTCCGATGCTTGTTGTTCAGCCCTTCTGCGTTCTGAACAAATTTTAACGCACATATTTGCAGAGCGTGATTTGTTGATTTCGATCCTTTACCCTCACGTTAAGAGTGGCGTACACGACATGATTTGAAATGAAAAACAACTTTGAGAGATAGTATACCCCTGAAGAAGAGGGTGCAAATTACAAAATCCCACATCCCACTCCTGACAACTCATTCTGATGATGACTGCACATCACACTTCTGACAACTCATTCTGATAACTGCACATCCCACTCCTGACAACTCATTCTGATGACTGCACATCCCACTCCTGACAACTCATTCTGATGATGACTGCACATCCCACTCCTGACAACTCATTCTGATGACTGCACATCCCACTCCTGACAACTCATTCTGATGGCTGCACATCCCACTCCTGACAACTCATTCTGATGATGACTGCACATCCCACTCCTGACAACTCATTCTGGTGACTGCACATCCCACTCCTGACAACTCATTCTGATGACTGCACATCCCACTCCTGACAACTCATTCTGATGATGACTGCACATCCCACTCCTGACAACTCATTCTGATGATTAATGCACATCCCACAAAATTTTAGTTTGGAATACTCCTTGACTACCATTTGCTCCGAGCACTTTGGTTTCCTCCTAAAATGGAAAATTCTTTTCAATTTTCTGTCTTTCTCATCACGGAGGACTCCTTTGAATTTAAATGCATTGGCACTATTAGGATAAGCCTAGACTTCCGCCGAATGTTATAGCAATTCACTAAAATGTGAAGAGCATATTTCCCACATTTTTCATTCACATCAAAAGTTCAAATTCTGATAAAACTTTCTGCAATTTTGGAAAGTAGTATCTTGCAATTGATCTCCCGCGAGTGACTTAAGTACGGGCTGCGTGGTCGAGGACGTCCAAAAACACGATGGATTGATGGATAGAATCAAAGTCCTAGTTGGTCAACAAATTCAAGGGATCTATCAACTTGCTATCGACAGACAGAAATAGCGAGCCATCATCGAGGTAACGAGCTGTCAGCCATTATGGAAGCATACCGAACAACTAAATAATTCCGTCTTGGGAAGTGATTTTATTTCAGAAACGAGTGAGCCAGATGAGGTGGTGCAAATGTATTTCCTGATAGTAAATGTGGAATGGCCATTTAAGGTCATCTTTCTTTAATATTCTTACCTGACCCTTACCCCCCCCCCCCCACTCCCGCCTTACTTGCTTCTCACATAAGGATGGGGGTATACATGGTTGGATAACAAGGAGGGGGGTTAAACATCATCATGATAAGGGCCTATGGTTTTCAAATAAAAGCCCCGTCTTCCGTGGGCCTACATTTGTGTGAAAATGTTGTTGAATTTCGAGCTTCCGGTATTCTATTAAAACATACACCATATTCTGAATCAATGTTAACTGGTTTTTCTGATTATTTTTCTGATTATATATTGCTTCTCGAAGAGCTCTATGGTATTTATGAGTGCAAAATGGGTAGAATGTGAGCGAATAGTGCACCACAGCAAAACTATAGCAGCAAAAGTTCTTCCCAATAGAAGAGAATGTCTTCTACCCGGTCTTACTAAGTTTGCCTGCAGTTTTAACTTACCCGAAATTTCTGGCAGTGGTACCATACCACTGCCAGAAGCAAGCTCTGCAATCATACCTGTCGCATAAGTGCACATACCCAATATCCCAAAATGTGATCACATTTATCAGATACGAACTGCAACACTCCACAAACATAACAAAGGATATTTATACTAAATTTACCTATTATAAACACTTCCGGAAGTTGTTAGTCACACAAAAACGATGTTTGAAGATGTGTTTACATATGGTAACCGATGTAAACAAAGAAATCATACCGTTTGATTTCTCTGATCCGAACAGTGCGATTTTCATTAATTTATTTCAAGAAGGTTCCTTTCATGAATATGGAATAAAACATTTCTGGTTGTTTTTTTCAAGTTGTATTTTTCAATTTATGTACAAATGGTGGTTATGAGATAGGATGTACTACACAGTTTGACTCAAGCCAAAAACAAAGTTTTTTGACTTGTGTTTCTCGAGCAAGTTTTAAACCCACATTTGATCACATGCTTAACGACATGAACAGCGCCATTACAATATATTTTTATATTAAGGAAATCCCGTTTGCTACAAGATCGGCGATGTTATAATAATACGTTTATTACGAGAAGAGGGCATGCGATTAAATTGAAATTATGAGCGATCAGGCGTTTATAAACCGATTGGGTGATTTAAATCACGCAGGTTTGCAACATTTGTACGATCTTTGGAAATCGGGAGGCAGTCAATTACAACAAAAATGCATTAAGATTTGTTTGTTTTTATTTACCTAATTTTAGCTCATGAGATTGCATGCGTTGCTATCGAAAACCTGTCAAACCGTTATGGCTGTCGTGGTCCTCTACTTCTACGCTTATTCTCATCAAAGCCTTTTCAGCATCTAGAAGAGCTCTCTGGTCCTAGAGAGATGATATACTTTTGAAGGTACTCTGGTCCTAGAGTAGATGACGTATTTTGACATACGGTTCTTATTTCGAACGGCCGTAGCCTAGCCCGTGACGTTCTTTTACATCCGACAGTATGTCAGGAACACTTCAGATGGGACCGACGGCTTTACGTGCCCTCC
>JXSR01S075217.1:26143-37504 GCA_000969725.1 Ophiothrix spiculata | reverse complement strand
TTTTATGAAATTTTACTTGCCCAGTTTTGTCGACAAATGAGATTTCATGTTGACATGTCGAGATATGCTTTATGTCGACATAAGGCCTGTCGACAGAAACCTTAATATTTATATGTGATGGTGGTGTGACTGACTATCCAGTGTTTTCTAAATCCTAAATTTGTACCTCAGATGGATTTACCAGATACAAGATCAAATCAAGCTAATACATATCAAAAGAGAAACATTTTTATCAAAAAATAATTTTGTTTACCCATCACATTGCAGGTGTAGAAACAAGATCCTTTTAAGATTTGAAACTAGAAACACTTTTTCAACCATTCTTTGTCGGGCGGTCGTATCACATGTGGGCAGGACTTCGGTTGGGCATATTTTTTTCAATAAAAAAATTCAAGTTGCCCAGAATAACCCAAAAATTGCCCCAAATTGGGAAAAAATGAAATATTAAAGTATTTTCTTTAAAAATTAGGCCAAAGTTGACAAATTTTGGCCCAAAAATGGCTGATTATACATGAATTTGATTTTGTTTGACTAAAAAAAATCTTCAAAATCACAGAGTTGTTTTGTCGCCCAATGGACATTTGACCTCAAATTACCTTTTAACCTTGAATGACCTCGCCAAACAAAGACACAAAAATCACCATAAAAACTTTGTTTTTTTAAACCAGCAGGACAAGTGGCATGGCCTGGATTTTTTGAGTTTTGGGGCACAAGCACCAATTCCCTGAATGACTGCATGATGACATGAGACTATGAAAAAAAACAAAAAAAAAAACAGTTCACCCAAAATTTTGTAAAATAGCTTTTGAAAACGGACAAGAAAAAAGGTCTTACCAGACCGTCTTTTCTGTGATTTTTAAAACATTATGAACTATTTTTCCTCTTCTCTTTGGATTTTTTCTCACTCCCACCAAATTTGATCGTCTTGATCAATTTCAACAATCTTTTTCCATGGTTAAGATTGATAAATGCTGTCACAGATGAAATGACAAAATCAAAATTGACATCTGCAAAGTCCACCCTTTCGGGGGGAGCCATCACCTATGTCTTAACAGATATATGGATTATGATTAGATAGGATGATTCACTATGGAAGTTATCCAGGCACAACTATTAGTTTCCTCACCCCCAGGTATTACTACAGTGGAACCTCGTTAACACAAACTCTGTTAGCACAAAAACCCTGATAACATAAAATGGGAGTTGGGTCCCTTGTATTCATTTTCTATGTGGGTTCAGTTGGATAACACAAACTCCTGATAACTCAAAATAAAGTCTGTCCCCAGTGAATTTGTGTTAATGAGGTTCCACTGTAGTATCATACATCAGGACCTTAATGGTTTATCAATCTTAACCATGGATAGAGTTATTAACCCTAAATTGACATATTTTTGCCGCAGAGGGATACCAGCAGTAAATGGAGCTATTGAAGATTGTTATCATGTGATGTACCGTGACTGATTCTGTATGTATCTGCTTGTCAATTAAAGGAGCTTGGTCAGATTTTTCAAAATTTTGTTTTCAGTGTCATATGAAAGATGGTCACTAAAGAGGTTTAACTTTCAAATTTTAGCTGAATCGGTCAAACCGTTTTCATTTTATGGTCAATTTTGTGTTTTGGAGTTGCCTATTCGCTACTGTGTAAAATTAATTATGGTTATTTTCACACATATCTTCAAAACGGAACATAACTAAGATGAGAAATTTTGCAGGGATATGAGGAACATATGAGCAATATTTTGGTACCAAAATCTCAAAAAGTTTGAACAAATCAGACCATGCTCCTTTAATCACATGATACCATAACTTTGCCTCATTTGAGTGCCAATATGATTATATCCCTCAGTGGCAAAAATTCACCAAGTATTGGAATGGTCTATAAAGCTGCATTAAATTATTTTAGGACAAAATGAAATACACAATGCAAACATTCCTATTTATTTACTATATTTTATTTACCACTGTACATTGCAAGAGACGGGCCTCGCCTTTTAAGACATGCTCCTTACCTTATAAGGCATGTTCCTTGCCTTATAAAGCAAGGTAGTGGGATCAACATTACAGGTGTCACTCATGGTGCATACAGAGTCCAGCGGTTTCATCACTGCAACATCGCTGGATAACCAGTCATGAAATTTCCTAGCGCACTTCCCATGGCACATGTAAAGACTAAGCAACAAGCTATGTTGCTATAATGAAATAGCTGGACTCTGAATGCACCATTACAGCACGCTCAGATTGGAATCCATTACCAGGACTAAAATATACACTGCACATGTAAAGCATACCATAATAAACTTGACATGGTAGCAGTGTTTCCACAACTACCGACACTCTTAATGGAAGCAACATTTTATGGATGATGTAAACGGAAATGCAGGATACAGAGCTGCATTAACAAACAATGGGGCCCTGCACTATGGGTTTCTGTTTCACTGTCCAAAAAATGTTGTTTCACCTGTAAAAGACAAGGCCTGAGAACATTTTTCTTGGGATATAACCAAGATAAAATGTGACGGGCCACCACAAACCAGCTGTAAAGTCAGCAAACTTTATTTTGCAGTGCAAGCGAAAATTCATGCCATGGTCAAATTACAATATTTAATCCTTTGCAAATGGGCCAATTTTGCATCTCATTTGTGGTAGTCTGTCACAAATATTTAATATAGGCTACTTAGGGGACAAGTCAATTTTATTACCACTACAATTATGAAATGAACAACCCTTTCCCATTTTCAACCTTCAAAACTTCGTCAAGAGGAATTCTGATTACCAAGTCAATAAGGGGTCACTTCAATACTCAACAAGCAGTTAACCGGCTGGAACCGGCGGTTCCGGGTACTTGCCAATGTTTAAAATAGCAACCAGCGGTTCAGGATAGCCAACCATTGGTTGAGTTTTGAAGTATATCTGCTTACACAACCCTGGAAATACGTGCTTATACGTGATCAATCATATTGCACTAACATTGGGTAGAAGTGGGCGAGGGATTGTCTATGGCAAGCCATCAGGGTCATAATGTATTGTCACAATGCATTGTGAAGATTGCACAACTGTGTGATAATACGTTATGACCCTAATGGCTTAATTGTCTCTCCAGGATTAAGCATTTTCCATAGTGATAACAGTGTCAGTGAATTGTGTTTGTACATAACAAATTTACCTATGCTAATTTCTGATCAAGCACCAAATTGATATGGTCATCAGCCGAAAATTTTATTGAATCCCATGAAATGCATTATCTTTATTCACTAATGCACATCTTTTACAATAAATAGCATTGTAATGCAACATATCAACAAAAAAATTGCATCAACAGATATAAATTAACGCAATCTGAGACCCAAGACTGGTAGTGAGAAGTATTGAATTGCTCATGCCTAGAGACTGATAGACTCGTAGTGATAAATATCAAATTGCTCATGCCTATAATTGATATTGATGTCAACAGAGCAGGCATAAATTTGGCCTCTGATGTAAGACAACTGTTTTGCTTCTGTAACATGTAGAGATGATTGTCTTTTAATCCACTTGCTGCATCAAGTGTGGGTTGCTCTGGCAAAATGAGCGGAAAGTGGCGAATGAAGATTTTGAATAATTGACTCTGAAGTTAACTAAAAAATGGTTGAACATTTTTTGACTTAAAATGCATTCATGCATAAGACTTTACCTATATCTCGAGTTTCGAAGGTCAATTATGAAGGGAAGTGCAATTATTCATGATTAATTGATCACATACACTATGGTATTCAATAACTTCAACATTTGATTTATGGCTATTTTTCATTACCAGATATTCATTAGACCGTGTTGCATTTTGATCTCTAAATGAAGAATCGGAAAAGAAATAGTGACATACGATATACCATTTGAAAGCTGATATTATGGAGAATAAAAATATGTCAAAAACTCAAATTTTGAAATTCGCAACTTTGCGCATATTTTGCCGGAGCACCCCTCATATGATAATTTTCATAGATCAATTTAGCTTGCTCTGATCACAACAACAGATACATGTCCTGATTTTCATCAATGTGCTCCAGATTCAAGTGGCGGGCGGGCGGACAATATCCCAGTCTCTTAGAACTAGAATAGTAATGTCACACATACAAAACTCTAGTTAATTAAAGAACTTCACGCTAACACTTATTATTTACAATGACATAATATAAACAAGTATATATCTATAAGTCAGTGAATTGATAGTTTTACTCGACTCGTCGGTAATATTTTGCACACATGCACATACAAGTCAATTTTTCAAGTACTACAGCACTGGATACTGGTGCCAAAAATATGTAGTGCTGATCATTATGCTGTCATAAATCAGACAATCTACCAATACAATTCAAACTTTGTTAACACAAAATCACCCGAGGCCAAAGATTTTGGTTTGTGATATAAGAATTTTGTGCTATACAACTGATTTTACATAGAACATCAGTACTTGGACAAAAAAACATTTTGTGGTATCTGATATTTTGTATAAAACAGATTTTGTGTTAACAAGTAACACTATAGAATCTTGTAATCTCTAACTTGGAATCAAGAAAATCGCCAAAGTAATAATACCGCAAAACTTTGGTTTTACCATGGATCTAAGTGTAAGATGCTATTAACAAATCCAATCATTTAGAAATATAATTGGTCATTATCAATGGTCAACTTTCTTAAAAAAACTGTTATTACTCATCATAGATCATTTTCTTGATAAGCGCAATCCAGCTTTTTCTTAAGCAGATATTAACCAGACGCAAGAAATCTGAAGAAAGTGGCTGCTGGACCTTAAACTTTCCAGAGAACCAGTATTTTGAAACATTTTAATCCCAATTTTGATTCAGAAATCAAAAATTTATCAATAAAAGAAGAACTTGTTTGATTTTCTTCTGATGAATATGTATTGTTTTTCCAAAAATGTCTATGTTTTCAATTATTTTCTTCAATACCTGGATGCTGTAGTGGGAAAAATGTAGTCGCCTGGGTCTCATTTTTTATGTCCCACTGGGGCGTAAAAAGTCAGGAACCATGGGTAAAAATTGCACAGCGTCGACTTAAGAAAAAGCTTGAGCACATGCAGCAACTACTTATGCAAAAACTCAATTAATTACATGTTCTTGTGTATGTCTTTTTACTTTAGTATTTTATTTGGCTAAGAAATTGTGACAAATTCTTATCACTCCTGACTGCTGATTTATGATGGATGCAACATACATTTCATCATTCCTTCAGCGAATTAGATTTGTTGCTTTTGTGGTGGATACCCTTATTAGGAAGCAAAAAAAAAGGCCATACATTAGATTTTTACAATATGCAAGCATCGCCTGCCCCAGACAATCTTTGGTTCTAGTATAACCTCATGGAATAGACCAGCAACTCTATAATTATTAAACAAGCAGCAAATGACTGGACTGATTATTAAATACATATATCATGAAACACCATTCTTTTGTACAGCCCATCAGTACAATAGACCACATACAGCACAGAATACCAAAATAAGTTCAGACTGACATTATAGTACATTCATATTTTTTGTACATTTTTGTTACATAAAAGGTTTCAATTTTATCACAACATTTTCCTAAAGCTTAGGGATGGGCGATATTTAATTTAACATGCCTGTCAATACAGGATGAGCGTAGCATCATTTATATTGGCCACAAATTTCACAACTAAAAAAATAAACAAAACTCATCTGCAAAATTACATTTAAATGAAATTACAACATTATCGCATATTTTCAGTAATTTGAGCATCTTTTTATAAAGTGATTTTATGGTTAACATTTGGATAAAAAACACTCAGGAAAATTACAGAACCAACCTTAGATTCTAAGGACTTACTTTAGTATATTAGCAACAAAAGATGGTACAACAAAATCCCTAATTGCAAATAAATCTCAGGAACATAAGTTTAATAAAAGTTGTGTTGAACATGATAATTAAAGGAGCATTGGTCAAGTTCAACATCATCCCAAAACTTTCCTCAAACATTTCCATGTACAATGCAAGTTATCATGGGTGTGCATACTTAAAATATGTGGAGTAATGGCTGAAATTGCACTCAATAAAATAATTTGCAATTCTAAGGTTTACCAAAATAAGTTGCAACCTCAATATTTGCTACCATTTCCCTGCCTTGGTACTTAGTTGCAGTGCGTGTTGACCACTTTGAATGCCAAAAGAGTGGTTTGGAAATGTTGAGGAAATGAGGTCTATCTTAGCCACACATGTAGTATCTCACGAAAATCTAGGTGTGTCTGTGGTTTTTGTCTCCTTGGTATGTTGATTGGTATGTTGTTTGGTAGAGTAATGGATTGACAAATAAGCTGGACCAGAAGGAAGAAATATTCTGCTTGATGGACATGGTGCCGGGGGTTTGCACTTGTACCTGTTGGAAGAAATAAACAAACCATCATACAGTGGAAACCCGTTAGTACGAGATCGCCGGGGCCAACTCCGAAAGCTCGTATTAAGCGGAGCTCGCATTAAAAATATATCTGACCGTAACTATTATGATGATGAAATTAAAATTTCAGTGGCATATCGTAAGGTTTTTAAGTAGCGGTAACGGGCTAATTTGACATTTCCTTTTGTGTCACCAAGTAAAACTGATTAACTTTGGACACCATTTGCAAGTTGAAGGAGCCGGATTTTGTTCAATGTAATAAATTTTTTATTAAAAATGGTTTAGATTTATCATAAATACCATTTTTTGTTTGCATGTCCGTGCAGTATTTGCTAAAAGCCAAGACGTTTGATCGCCGCTTTCGAAAGATCGCTAACCAAAGCAGTGAATGCGCAATATACTGACTAGTCAATCACGTACGACGCGGTGGAATTTATACGTCGACGTATGCTTTTTGTATCATCGTAACTCAAACAAAGCAGCTATCACGCTGTCGTCTTTTCGCATTGCTATAATAGATAAACATTTAAAGCTGCCTTATAACTTTAGGAACTAGAAACACTTTCCTCGCACGTGGTTTTAAGGAAGATAGTACACACAAGCGAAGTGAAAAGAAGAGCCTGGGAAAGGAATATTGGACTGAGAGCAACCTTTAAAAATGACCTCGCATTATCCGTCGAAAAATTAATGATGAATGAGGCTAGGGACTGACGGTAAGTGCTCTTACTATGCGGAGCTCGTATTATTCACCTCGTACTAAACGAACAGATTTGTGTTGTAAACAATGGGGAAAAGTCAGGACTGAGAGTTGCCGCTCGTAATATACGGGTTGTCGTTTTAAGCGATCTCGTACTAACGGGTTTCCACTGTAATTAGTTATGGCGTGTGGTGACCTGGGGTCGTGACCTGGGGTCAGGTCATGTATTCTTTTTCTAATTAACCAATACCATGGTCAAATCCAGAACAGGTCCCTCACTGTAAGCAGAGTTGGGAGCAGCAGTGACAAGGTTGACCTACCATCTCTGAATAATGTATCTGGAGATTCTAATTATTTGGAAAGTATTGTCTATTTCAGCATTATCAAGAAAACCAGCATAGCGGTAAGATTGCGAGACCCTGCTACTTTAAAACCATGTCCCAGAAAAAAATTACAATCTTTGCAAGAAATTTTCTTAGCTTTAACGAACAGTCAAGAAGTAGGTAAATATTGTATCCGAGCCTCTCTTTGGGAGAGTCACAAACGTCAAAAAATGCTCGATGAGATTTTCTTGAACTTGAACTCGGTTTCTCCAATGATAGCATAATCTTAATAATAAAATGATCCTATATCAACCAAAAACTAAACATTTATTAGGATATATAGTAGATAATAGCCGATTTTCATCACACTTCGGCAAAATCAGAGAAAATGGCTATATTTGCAGTTATTTCCAATTTGTTGGAGCTACTGGGTTAAATCTAAAAAGCAGAATTCAAATCTGTTGCATAATATTGTAAGGTGAAGGTTTGCTTGTCCTGTTAGAATGGTTACCAAAACTATAAACATGCCTGCTTTATCAGCCGCCTGCTGCATCATTATGGTCAACAGCAGGTGTAAGCCAAATCCATGAGATATCAAGGTTAAAGACTCATCATACTTAGTTCAGAATTTAGGGTTATGACTTTGAAATGACTTCGGATGACCACGGGTCAATTTTTTGACCTTAAATTGACCTCAGGGCAACTTTTTGACCCTTTCTTTTGGAAATTTGACCTAAAATAATCTTCAGACCTTGACTAACCTTGACCTTGGGCTATCTATGGTCCAAGTTTAATCCCACAAGGATTATGGCTTTGACTTTGAAATGACCTCGGATGACCTCAAGTAAACTTTTTGAACATTTTTGAAATTTGACCTCAAATGACCTTGACCCCACCCAAAAGGCGCGCAGCGTGTGCTAAACCTGAACCCCTTCATGTCACCAAGTTTCATTATCATAGCCCTTACGGTAAAGAAGATATTACAAAAGTTTCTGAGATTTGCTCCAGACGAAAATCACAGACGGCGCACAGACATTTGGATTGGTGTGTTTCTTCTGAAAAATTTTCAGGCTAGACAAAAAGCATGTAACGATGCTTGACCTTTGTGACATAACAAAAAGAATGGCCCATTCTATCATAGGCCTGGGACTTTCTGGGTCATTAAGTAACCGGGTACCCTAATAAATTACCGGGCGGGCACCCGAGTACCCTTACATTTAGATCAATGGGTTAGTTGGAATGTAAGGATGTAAACAAAATACTGTGGTGTAAGTATGTGTGTTCCTCCAGTACATCAAATATTTTAACTCTATGTGCAACTGATTTATTGTTAGTTAAGCCAACTTCAGAACATTTTTTTTCCATTTAATCACTGCATCATGGACTTTTATACTCACATTAGGGTAATCTGATATGGATTTTTATACTCCCATTAGGGTAATCGGATACGGAAATTTGTACCTGGGTAAGTTTAGCTCGGGCGGATATCCGGGTACCCGGGTTTTAGTCCCAGGCCCATCCCATAGTCTCAAAATGAGTTTTTAAAATACATTGTACAATTTGTCTCATGTCAATCTGTAATATAAAACAGACATTATGCCAACAAGTATAAGGCTGCAAATTCGTCTGTTCCAATTCCATAATTTTGTGATGTCTTTAGCAGAGGCGTTTCTAAATATTGATACAAAATGGATCATCTTGAGAAATTTATCATATTTGCCTTGCTTCCTTATCAAACTCGTTCATTTTGCCACCACAATGAATGTTGGGGCAGTCAAGTATCATGTTGTTGGCAGGGCGTGACCACTTTTTCAAAACCTCCCCCTAAAGGGCATTTTTGAAGTCAAAATATACCCTTTTTCCCATTTCACATCTTAAATGGCAATTTTACCGATACAGTTGTCACACTAGGGTTTGGAAAAAAAGTACCCAATTTCTTGAATATTACTGTTTTTGATACCCTTGACTGTGTCATCTGATTCACCCCTCAATCCACAAAACAAAGTCTCTAATTCGTTGTTTTTTAATCACATTGAAGGAAATCATATTTAAACAATTGTCTTTTCCAAGGAAATTTTATAGCAGAATCTTGATTTGCCGCCATCTTGTGTTGCTCATGGAGCAGAGTTATTGTACCTGTACCCGGATATATTTTGAGTTTGGCCCGATATCCAGGCAGATCGCGTATCTTCACTTGATGCATATACAGCATGTGCATTTTGTTTCTCGCGCAAATAGTGTCTGCATTTCAAGTAGCGTGTATTGCGACTTGCTCTGATCAAAGTACGCAAATTTTCCCGCTAATCCATTGCGAAGACTCTCGTAGTGTGGCACGCGGAGTCGTAAAATGTCGGTACAATAACTCACCCTCCATGAGCGACAATCAAATTCCCCTTTTGAAACTGAGAATTGTGAGTTTTAATAACCTGCGGAACAAAGGAGGATAGATAACGGCCAGTCCTGGCAGACGCATGTGCGCCCAGATCTTGAAATCAGCTGACCCCGCGAGCCGATCATGCAGCGGATGACAAGCATCACCCATTACCTCTGCTAGCTTTTTAATTAGCAGGTCAGCATAGACAGCATCAAAAGTCTGACGCGGCTCACCAATTATCCTTCCCACCTGTGTCACAATCCGATCAATTTTGAATTGACCGTGATACATACCATTTTAGTGATGAGGCAGAGCAAACTCTCAGCAGAGTGCTAGAGCTTCATTAGCAAAATATTTGACATCCACATCCTTATCAGTATTTAATTTATTCAACGCTGGTTTGACCTGATCCTGGATTGAACTGGATAAAAAGAAAAAAAGAAAGGAGAGCAAATTTTAAAGGAGAGCAAATTTTAAAGGAGAGCAAATTTTAATACTGCCAATGGATACTTTCAAGTCACCGATGTATGTAATATTTCAAGGTTTTTACATATTTAAAAAGCAGGTGACACAAAAACAGGTGGGAATTTTTTTTAACATGTTGTCAACACTCTGCAATCCTTTTGAAAATTTCATTCATTATAGAGATTGCATCAAGATTAGATCAAAATGCAACATTGGTGCGCAGACCTGTGTGTTTTGGAAGGCGGGCAATCTGACCTTTAGGGAAGGCCAAGAAGGAGAGAGGATTCCACATCAAACCTGGAGGTAACAAAACTGTGAACAAGTTGTTGGTCAAGCTTCTGATGTGACAATCATCTCCTGATCACTATGCAGTAGCATGGTAAGTTCACATAATAATGGATAATTATTTGTAGTCACTTTTGAACAGTTTTTTTATCACTCTAAAGTTGATGAAATCTAATGTGCAAACATTTCTGATGACAATTAGCCTATTGCACGTTTTCACCATTTTGGGAGAGCCTCGACATGGCTTGCAAGATGAATGGGAACTTACATGATTTCATGATTAACAGTTTGATTCCCTCTTTCAAAAACCACTGACCCTGCCTTAAGTGAATACATCGTTATGTAACATACTAGTCCAATTCACCGTCAAATCAAGGCTCTCCCAGTAAATGGTAAACCGTGCAACTACTCAATAGCTCAGTTGAAATCTTTAATTTATTAATTACAAAAATAAAATTTAACTACAGAAAAATTAGAGCATATCAGTTTTAGTTGACACTTCTAATAAAGTGGAAACTTTGTGTCTCAATAAATACTTCAATTACTGCATACCTGGTACAGGGATGCAAGTCATCAAAGCCAAAATTTCCTGAAATGTCTTCAAATTTCCTGGAAAGAGCAATTTTCCTACTCTTCTATACAAATATTTCCTGAAAACAAGATTTTTTCAGTAAAATTTCCTGAAAACTTTCATCCCTGCTGGTAGGTCATCTTCCACTGTTTCAATACTACACTACCAACACACTCTTCCCCGTAATTGCGCATAATCCATATTGGAGCAATCTACACAGCAGTGCAAATCCAGATGA
>JXSR01S075215.1:81060-91380 GCA_000969725.1 Ophiothrix spiculata | reverse complement strand
TTCCTGAATTATTAAATCAACCAGAAATAATCTTGCAACTAAATGACAACTTTTATCAATGAGACTAAAGACCACCTGGGCGAAAATGCTCTAGATATAATATGAGTTTTCGCCCGTAGTGATATTGTAATGATAACTAAATAAAGAAAGACCTGGAAGACTACGAACGGCAAGAAGCAGGATAAACGTCGACCGCGTTCCTCAGACATTTGCAAGGGATCCAGAAGTGAGCTAGCGAAGAAATCCTCTGCCACATGTTTCCCAGTCCACGTTACTCTGAAAATTCAATATTCAGGGCTACCAAGCTTAAACGGCCCTTTTCAAGGCACCCAAACACTAAAGAGGGAAGATAATGTCATAATTGTGTCCCGCGCCATTAATAAAACACATGCACGTCATTTGGACAGACCTGTTTTTATACCTTCCTATTCAAATGAGTGTATCTATACGACGCCTTTATCAATTTTCCCCATTCTTTCACCATTTTAAAGGTAAATCTATGATCTATTTAGATATATGCATTTCATGTTCATGATATCTCTTGTTCTTAAAATATGGCTTTCATTTAACTATTGCAGTTTTTTTGACTCACTCGGTACACTTCAAAGGTAATGTTTCTGATGAAATTAGAAATTCGACCTTGGACGTGATTTTTGACTATGCTCAGCTCCAATGGCCTGTATCTCGTAATTAACTATGCCGGTATTAAGGTACCTTTCGATATGACGGGACACATATATGTAATTAATGTAATTGTGAGTGAAATGAACAAAACAGGAAAGACATATTAACACTTAGTCTTGTCATTTTGTTTTCAGGTGATTATCAATCATGGTAGAGCGCCATCTATGTCCAATGATGTCCATTTTGGTTCGGAATGGGAAATACTGAATGCAATGACTCCTCATGCTAATATAACCAGAATATTACATTGGTATAGCCAACCTGTGGTGCACATAAGAGATCATATAGCACCCTCACACAATGCCTCTTTTGGCCCACTTCCAAAAGATGTCGCAACTTTTATCATGCCCGAATATGTCATGTCATTAGAAAAACTTGGTACGCTGTGCCCTCCTGAACATGTCAGAAACGAACGTTGTATGTTACGAATACTACTCGAGCTAGCAAAAGCTGTCAACTACCTCAAAATAAATGGAATAGTCCACCGCGATATTGAACCAAGCAAAGTGTTTCTAGATCATCATTTCAGAGTGGTGTTAGGGGAGTTTGGATTGGCAAGAATTGTGGTAAACGATAGCAACCAAGCGATTCCATTTGTTGAAAAAAGCCAAGTGATGGCTGGTAACCAACTAGCTTGGGCACCAGAATTGGTGCAGTTTAATAAAGAAGGGCCACCAAAGTCATACCAGAAACCAGTAAGTATCTTTTCTTATTTCTGCAAAAGTGACACGGTCAAGTGAAATGAGTCAAATGTTGGCAATTTTAAATTTTGATTTTGATGTTTCTACCTTAAGGTACACTATATTTTTATCCAAACAGGGATGCAAGCCCGGAAGGGCACTCACATTTGTGAGCAGGATACCTATGTCCGGCGGTCAAGACCCCCTTTTTCAGGACGCTTACTAGATCCCCATTTTCAGCATTATTCAGTTCTTTAGACCACTTTTTTGATTTTTTGAGGAAAAATACAAAATTCTAGTTTAAACTGGAAATTTTTACCATAATATGCCTAAATTTTCAGCTCAGAAGGCTATTTTTGGCCAAAATTTCAGTTCACTAGATCCCCAAAAATCAGTTTCAAAGACCCATTTTTTACAGAAAATCAGTTTACCTGACCCCCAATTTTGGCGCTGACATACCTACCATTTTCAAAGTTGAGTAAACCCCTCCCCCCCCCCCCCCCCGGGATGCAAGATTTCAGGAAATTTAATTGAAAATGTCTTGTTTTCACGAAATGTCCAGTATGAAAGAATAGAAAAAGTGTTCTTTTCCAGGAAATTTCTAATTTTTTTAGAAATTTCAGGAAATTTTGACTTTAGTGACTTGCATTCCTGTCCAAACTCTATCATTATTGGTCAACCAGTTCCAAAGATACGGCAGTTTTTTTTAACTTTAAAACTGATGAGAAACAAACGAATTTTCAACATTTAGGCTGCGAACACATAGAAGTATACGGTATTCGCTATTCGATGGCTATATGTTATACAGGCACAGCCAGCTATATGTATTTTACGAATAGTGCCCTCTTATGTGACCCGGTAGCATCAAATTCTCGTGTTCGATTGAATCTATAGGCATGCCCAAGTAAAACCGAGCACCGTATACCCGAATAGTATAGTTCAGTTCAGTTCAGTTTTATTCATTCCCATAAACAAATAAATACACAAAAGATAAAATATCAAACACATAAATCATAAACGAAAAGAAATAATGAACAGCAATACATTATGGAGGAATAAGCTGAGTGGCCAATGAGGCTGGTAAATAGCCTATCCCTAAAATGAAAAACAGTTCAAGAAGAAAAAAAAATAATAAAGTAAAGTGACCAAACAAAGACGAAGAACAAGACAAGGACATGCTCTAGTTCTATGTGATCGCAGCCTTATGCCCTTGTTACTAAAAATCAATACTTCTGTCATTTAACTCATTCTCTTTTATCACGTCACAAATGTGTACTACTGTGGGTTGCTTTTAAGTTTAGATCCAGGCGCCCCTCAACCCTATTTACCTTATTTTTGCAGATAAAAGATATGTCCAAATAGCAAGCCAGGCGTACACACACAAATGATGTAGAGGGGAGCTTGGATTAATAATACAGAGGTCCCATTTTCGTGTCCCTTTGGGCCACATCTCCTTATTGCCATGAGCAAGAAACTTTTCTCTAATTGCTCTGTGGTTTGTCATGTTAAGTCATGTTAAATGAGCTAGGTCCCATTTATCAAAATTGAGTTTTCAATGTCACATGAAAGATGACTAGTCAAGAGGTCTTAGTTTCAAATTTCAGCTGAATCAGTCAAACCGTTTTGATTTTATAAGCAATTTTGAATTTCAAAGCTACCTATACTTTCCTGTGTAAAATTAATTATGGTTACCATAATTAGACACATTTTCATACATACCCTATCCACTCGTCCAATTCAACTTTTTTCCGACTGACAAATCTTTTTTTTTTTAAATACTCCAACTTTCAATAGTTTGACAAATCACCCTACTCTACGATTAAGCATTATAAAAGTATTTTGACATCATTTTTGGCACACTAGTATGAAATAACCCAATGCTACAATGACATACATTCAGAAAATACATCTCCAAAACAGAACATATTTCAGCCATGAAATTTTACATAGGTTATAAGAAAAATATGAGCAACATCTTGATATCAAAATCTCAAAAAGTGTGAAAAAAAGTAGCGGCAATCGGACCCTGCTTCTTTAGTCATTGTAATTAATTTCACTAAAATTTACTTTTGGTGTACCAAAAACATTTATGCCAAAAAAAAATACCCGCAACACCTTCCCTTTTCAAATGTGCGAATTTGTCTCTGGCCTTAGATAAGGGGATTTTTGCCCAGAGGGAGGACTCCACTTTAAGTAATGTGCCATGTGCAGTGCTCAATTTACCACGGGCACACATAAGATAAGATAATATTTATTGGAATTTCTTGCACTTCAACACATTAAATTACAAATCAAGAACAAGAAAATATTACTTTACATATTCATTGACAAATAAAATACAGAACAAACACTGGAAAATATAACAAGAAGGCAAGCAATTCAGGATAGGAAGAATGGGCTAATTAGCCCAACCACATACATGTAAGTGCTCTCCTATCCCAAGTCAAAACATATATGTAAATAAAAATTTCTACAAAAAAATTATGGATGAATAATGAGTAAAAACAAATGATATCCAGTATTTGACTTCAAATACCATACAAAGCATAATAAACAAGATCATCTGAAATATTGAATATATGTATGCCAAAGAAACTAAATATATTATACAAACTGCACCATGAATGAAATCAACTAAGTAAAGCCAAATAATGACTTTTACAAATGCACAAATGCATGTGATTTTTCCTTGGTGCATGTAAAATTTCCCATTTGCATGGACATGTGCATGTAACTTTTTGTGAGCTCAACACTCAAGTCATCATACTGTCCATGCAGATTTCCTACAGTGTCCTTACTGTGCATGTAATATTTTTTATTTACATGTACCAGTGCATGTGATTTTTAATTTTTAAATCGAGCACTGGACTGGCCATGTTCCACCAAAAAGACCCTGCTTTTTTTTCGCTCTCACTGAAAGACCCTCTAGTTTTACCAACTGTCACTCAATGACCCCGTATTTTTAAAAAATTCCATGTCACTAAACCAACCTTTTGTCAATTAAAGACCAACCACTTTCTGAATTTGATGTAATTTGTCAAAAATTTAGCTAAATTTGTCGAAATTTTGCAAATGTTTTGGCCAATTTGACCAGGAAAGACCCTGCTTTGGGGGGGAATCGTGCCCAAAGACCCCCATTGTCACTGAAAGACCCCTTTTTTGACCAATTTTTTCACCAAAAGACCCCTACTTCCGAGGTGCTCGGTGGCACTCGTACGTCACTTTAATATGTTAGTGTCCCCCCCCCCCCAAGATTTTTGTCAAGGTTTTCCTCATTGGAGCACTCAGGGAACTCAACATTTCAGGTCTTTTCAGGCTCGCTACAAATGACTTGCTTACATCCCTCAACCTAGGCTAAATAAGGAAATGAAATGCGAAATTTATAGCTGGACCATATCAAATATTGATTCTCTGGCTATATACAGATATTGGTGTGAACTATTTTACAACCAAGGTTACAGGTAAATAAATGCATTACTTCCTCTATAAATACACTTTTTTGATTGAAAGCCAAATTATCAAACATATTTTGAGTGTCATAATAAAAAAGTTCAGACTTATCAAACCTAATGGATGACGTATGTTCAATAAATTTGTGGCCTGAGGTAAACTTTGATCAACACAAAAATAGGCAGGCCTCTTCACACCGTGAATTGATACAAATAAGTGTGGGCGTAGCTGAACACAGCGCAACTACAGGGGATGCAGCGCGCGTTGTGTGACTTATGCGTCAGTATACAGCGCCCGTGTATGTGCGATTATGTTTACTTGTAGATGAAAAAAAAGCCTCATAATTCCCGCCTATTTAGTGTTGATCAAAGTGTAGAAAGAGATAAGGTATCCAGCCTTTATTAATGTGGTATATCAACTTAATTTTATTTAGCAAGTTTCAAGTAAATTTCTGCTTTTGGGTTTTTTTTTTTACAGTAATGTAATACTTGCCTGTTAGAGGTTTTGTAGAGTTGGTTATTTTACCATAAAAACTAAAGAAACAACACCAATATTTCGTTTGTCGGTCACCGAACGCCACATTTGTCGGTTGTCTCATGCCGCTGTCAGAAAATTTGTAGAGGTTTACCAATAACCGCAAAATGCAAGACAATGTTGACATTGTACGAAATATAGAAGAAATACATTTTAAAAATCAGCTGCATAGTTGTTTGCTTTAACAACTGACAAGATTTTGGGGGGGTTTATTTTTGCGCTTAAGTTTTTGAAAACAATGTTGAAAAAATTTGGGTGTACAATTTGGGCTTCAAAAATCTGTTGTTGGTAAAACCCATATATGGTGCACCACCAACATTGAAAGCCTGGTTATGCCACTGCTTCAAATCTCTCTCCCAGGCCCTACACGCAACACATTTATCAAATTCAAGATGTCAGGATGCAGGAGTTCTTGGTAACACAATTGGTTAGGGGGGGCACTGAAGTTTGGTTTTGGTAGGAGTGTGCAGCCCCTCTATCTGGCCCGAAACAATCTAGGGAACTGAAGATTGACTCTGAAAAGAAAAGGTGGTCTAGAAACGGAAATAACCAATATTTTGCTTGAACAGGGGTCTTGGGAACTAAATTTCAAAAAAAGGGCTAGGGAACTGAAAAATGGTAATAATAGGGCTTGAGAACTAAAGATGTAAATGGTGGTCTGGAGAGAGCACAGGGAAGGTCTGAAAAGGGGGTCTTAAGGTTGCACATACCCATATCGCCTTTCTAGGTCAGTGCCCCCCTCACCGGGTTACTTGTTGGCTACCTACATCAGCCAGTAAAACTTTGCCCTAATAACCAGCCATTGAGTGAAAATACCAGAATAGAAAAGGAACTTATTATATTGTGTTTGAACAAACCTGATGAATTGGATACAGATTTCAAATGTGTTGCCATTGTCAGTGTCCCGGGGGCCATTGCCATTACAATGTGGACACCATGCAAGTACACAAAAACGAGCGATGTACTCAAGTACACTGGAAAGGGTATCAAGATTGCAAAAATCTGTAAATAAGGTTTTTTTTATCTCTTTTGTTCCCATGCATTACATTATAGTATGCAAAGAAACTATATAATTGTTCAAGTCATGAGAACAAATTAGAAATTTCGAGGCTCTAACCTTCCCTTTACTTCTTTGATTTAACCATTCTTCTTGAGTTTGATACCTTATCAGGGGCCTAGGTCCATATGCACAAAATAGGACTAAAGTTAGTCTTGGACTAAGTGAAATTTGAAATTGTGAAAATAACACATTTTGAGAGAAATCTAGCAATAATTTATGTTCTAGTTTAAATATTTAAACTGAAACTTTTACTTTTTGATTCATTTTTCTGTTAGAGAATATTGCAATTATTTTTATGCTTACCACCTCAACATTGTTTTGTTCCACAATCATAATCAATCCAATTCTCCTCATTTCCTAGATATTATATAATGTAGTCTTGAATAAAGTTCACATGTCTGGTTTAATATAATCTATGATGTCAACAAAAATCCCTCTTTGGTATCAGTTTGGATTTTATTTTTATGAATAGGTTTAGTGATATATGATATGATTTATTTTTCATGTTATTATCATAAAATATACAAGTGTTTCATTGTTGTGAGTTTCAATTTTCCTAATAACATTTTCAAGGAAATAGATTTTGCTAAATTCATCCAGGATATCAGGTATGACCACCAGATGCAATATTTATATTAAATGAAGCCTCTAAAATGCATACCATCAGTTGTCTGAAGATCGCCCCAGTGTGAAACTCAGAGTTACAACCAGGCCTTGTTAGAATTTTGTTCCATGAGATATTGCTATGTTAAATTCAGCACAGGTAGATATTTCTTGATGAAGACCAGTTAGCATTTATCAAGAAATGACTGCTAAGGCCAAAAATAAAAATATGTTTGTTTGATTCCTTTTCAGAGAAAGGGTCAGGCAGTTGGAAAAAGGTTTTTTTAAATATTTATTTTTATTTATCTCGGGCATAAAGCTGCACAAATGTATGAAACAGCGAGCCAAAATATGGTTTAAAATGAATGATTTAAGATTTTTAACACCTAATTAATGTTTTAAAATGATGTAGAAGATCAAAGGAACAGTGTAAAATACTTATTTGCTGAACTAATTTGCCTGTAAAAATTGAAAAGAAAAAAGGTTTTCTGGAAATTTGAAAAGTAAGGTCAGTATTCTTTTGTATAGTAAAACCCAAGATTTTTCAAAATTAGGGTCAATTGGAAAAGGACAAACCAACAATATTTTTTTGGCCCAAGGTAGCACCTGCCCATTGGATTACTATTGTGACTGTTTGATGAGAGTTTGTGTGATAGGCGAGGCTGATAGCCAAGGATAACCCAAGAAAGCCTCTAATGAAGCTTATTTCCATTGGCAGGGGTGTGAGAGTTCAGCTTTTAAGCTGATTTCAGCTTTTTTAATGCCTTCAAACAAGTCCTAATTTGAGCTTTTTTTTTCATTTTCAGACTGTTTTTGGCATTTTGTCACTATTTTCAGCTCTTTTTATCACCTGACTCTCACACCCCTGCATTGGGGTCCTAGATCTTTCTTTAATATTCAGTTTTAGTGCAGGAGGAAAAAGGGAGGACCCGGAGAAAAACCTGCGGAAGCGAGCATTGACTGAAGACCAAATGCACATAAAGCACCAGGCGCAGGACTCAAACCCGGGACCTCATTGGTGCAAAGCGAGGGAAATACCGCTACACTAACCCGCTTCCCCATGTTAGGTTCATTAGACATTCATGATATATGCATGAAAACAAAGAGGTGCAAAAAAGTGTTAGGTTTATCTTAAAGCAGGAGTCCTTTCATTTGTTGCACAAGTTGATACTTGGAAAGAAAAATGATCCAATCTCAGAATCTCACTGACCAACCAAGAGCAAATTATAGCAGCTTTCCAAAAGACCTCCAGGAGGTCTCCTGAATACCTAATATTGCATGTGAAAAATCCAGGAACATGACTGATCCCGGATATAGCTGGATACTCCTGAAGACTTAAACTTGAACTTGTCTAAAAAGTGTCTGGGAGGTCTCTGGAACCTTTTTGCTATTGGCAGATAAGTCTGGTAGATGTCTATGAAGCTTATGACTTATAGCTTATGAAATAGCAGTAACATTCTGTCATGTGATCAATCAACCATCAACAGATGAAAAGTTCCACAGGGTTCATTTAGGGTCCCATTTGTTGGATACTCTGTCTCACTCATTACTAGCTAAAGTGCCACTTTTATTTTCCTGGTAGATGTATATGAAGCCTCTGACATGTACGCCATAGCAGCAACACTCTGTCATGTGATCAATCAATCATCATAAAAGGAGAAAGGGTCCACAGGGCTCCATTCATGGGCCCATCTACTATTTATTCTGTATAACTCATTAGTATATTACAACTTTTATTTTCCACTTTGCAGCTAAGTCTAGTAGATGTATATGAAGCCTCTGACATGTACGCCATAGCAGCAACACTCTGTCATGTCTTTAATCAATCTTCGAAGGAGGAAAAGAGTTCCACAGGGTTCAGTACAGGGTCCCATCAACCAATTAATCAATCTCAGGTTCCCAGTTTCTTATCTGGTGAAGCACTGGCATTGCTGAGAGGAATGTTGAAGGAGAATCCACGAGATAGACCAACATTGCAGGAAGTAATTCTTAGGTATGTAGTTATTGTTCTGTTTTATTTTTGGTCCATATGTAACATTCTACTTTTCAACATGGAATCTGATCTTCTCTTCTCAAATGTTTAAGTATATGTGTTTGAATAGACATGTGTCACCTAGCAGTATAAGTCTCCAACTCTTGATCATGGGGCCAGTGTTCCCACGAAGGATTTTGACATTGCACCAAAGCGACATAAAAGAAAAAAATACATCTCGCCATTGCCAATTTCGGAAAGATCACCTCAAAAATGAGAGTAATTTTGAATATAATCAGAATAAAACTGAAAGAAGTGAACGTTGTGTATAACTAAAACCCTATTTTTGACTTTTTGTTTTGGGAACCCCATGCGCCAATCTTTTGAGCTTCTGTGCCAATTTCGCGACATATGGCCTTAGCGGGAACATTGCATGGGGCGTTAAGATTTGTGGGTTTGAATCAGTTGAGCTTTATTTGTAGTGTCTTTGAATAAGTTACTTTCGTTCATGTGCTCTTCTTAGCCCATGTATTAAATAGGTAAATAAGGTATCAGCATAAATTTGCATTCATCTTTTTTGAATACAAAGCAGTGACAAACTCAGTTCTGTTTATGGTTGCATCAAAGATTATGAGTGCCCTCTATAAACCTTGGAGTATGCAACATGCAATCAGACTCTGTTACAAGATCCATAGCATATCCCTTGTATTCTACAACATTGTGAACTGGTGTTTTTGTTTTGTGTAAGAGACTAGTAGGATTGATTAAAACCAAGTTACTGCATATTAATATTTTTGTACTTGAATCGTTCTTGATTTTGATATTATCTTTGGCTAATTTTGTTGCTACCACATGGACAATCTTAGTATTTAAGTTTATTTGAATATTCAGCAAGATTGGACACGTTGTTGTGATTAAAAAATATGGACTAAATTCCCTGTATGATTGTATTGGTTTTTGTGCGTTAATCGGCTGCTTGTTGCATACTTAAAAATTTACAGTGTGTAGGTGGTGGTGCTTTTCCTGTTTGCTGTAATATCCATCAGATTTTTTACAAAATTGGTTGCCCATTATCACATTTTTTAATGTTTTACGCACTTCCAATTGTATTTTTTAGAGTAAGTTGTCTCTTGTTTGGTCCACAACAAGACAATATCCAAAGTCAAGGAGATTGTGAAGCATGGCTACATGCCCAGCTACTGAGACTCCTAGCAGTAGCTCCACCAACACAACCAAGGTTTGTATAGCAAACTGATCTTTAGTCTATTGTTTGCTCCACAACGAGATAATATCCAAAGTCAAGGAGATTGTGAAGCGTGGCTACATGCCCAGCTACT
>JXSR01S075215.1:49614-74007 GCA_000969725.1 Ophiothrix spiculata | reverse complement strand
TAAAATGTGTTTAAAACTAAACTAGGTCAGGGGGGTAGTTTAAGGTGTGTTTAAATTTTATTTTCATCATGTGTCCGACAACTTCATTGGTGCTTTAAGCTTTAAAATTGTAGTAATATCAATGAATAATGATTGGAGATGATAATATGATGACAATGACATGCTCATGATAAAAAAATAAATACTCAAAATGTTTGCTGACGATAAATATACCTTGAATTGTCATTATAAACATTGCAGTGCTGTGTTCTGACTATTGTATAGCGTAGGCCTATCTTCACATATTCAACACGGTACAAGGACATCACTTGATAAAATAATACGAGCAGTGTATTTGATGAAGCGAAGAATTCTTTGTTGACTAGGGACCTGCTACTAATATTGAAACTTGTAGGTCACTTGTGCATATCTACTACGTGCACAGTTCAGTGGATGATATTTTCATAAGTTTTAAATACCGTTGTTAACTAGACGCGTCGTTTAAATATTTAACGGGGGGTTTAGATAAAATCAGATTTTAACTAAACGCATTTTAGCTTAACCAACGTTTAGCAAAACATCGTTCGAGAATACGGCCCACAGTGTGTATCAAAATGATTAGTACTCAACTTTGTGATTTTTTTACACAACATCTATAAATGTTAGCATTTTTTTTATAAAAAGACCAATTCAATAGCTTTCATTTAAAAAAAGAATTTTGAAAATTGATTCGTGCAATCAGAGTTTACATCAGTTAGAAGAAAGTATGTCTTTTTACAAACTTGCCACGGGTAATAAATAGCTTATGCCAAAGCAAGATATCTAAATTGTAAGTGCTTATATATCATTAGTCAAGTGGAACAGCCCAGGACATTTGAAGTAAAATTGTTTCTCATACGGCATCAAAAGCCACAAAGTATCAGGAAACAGGCAGAATGAATGTTGTGTGGTGTTTTTGCTAGGCAATTTTCAAATTGAATCGAGTTCCATATAAGTGCATGATTTGCCAATTTACAACATCTGAAAGTTATCGTTAAATGACAATCAGAAGCATGCAATAGGCATCACACAGAATTATTGCAAATAGATACCTATAAATATTTTAATAAATTAAACATTTGTAGAAATTATCTACCGCCATTAACTTATTTTGTGAAAAAAAATATAAAGAGACATCTTTATTTATATAAAGACAGGTAGTAGTTCCATTTAAAAGATAGGTAACATTTTCTATTTAATCAATAATCATTAAGTTCTTTCTTCATGGAATGAGAAGTCAAACAGAGCTTTCAACATTAGATTTTGGCAATTTTGAAAGTAAAATTATATTTTAAGGTAGACAATATAAATTAAAATCTCTTGCAGATGGAGTTATAGATTTTTGTCTTCATTGAAATAGAAAGGCAACAAATTAAATCCGTGACAAGTTTTCAAAACTGGTGCCTTTACAGAATCCTCCAATTTAAATGGAAAGGCAACAAATCAAATCCGTGGCTAGTTTTAAAAACTGGTGCCTTTACAGAATCCTCCCATTCTTGGAAACGAAATGACAAAATGCTCTCATTCTTTTTGCAAATTAAAGACAAAGAAATGTACTACCAAATAACTCAAAATTTCAAAATGGAATGGGAAGTATTTTTTAACATTTTATTTATTCTGAGTACTAATCATTTTGATACAACCTGTAGTGAGGAAGAAACTTACCAGTCACTTTTCTGTCCGCCGTCCGCAGTGTATCTCTGGAACCGTAAAGCCTATACTTGGTGACATTAAGGGTCTCGAGATAAACTTGCACTGCAAAACTTTTGTGGCGTGGTCAAGGTCATTCAAGGTCAGAAGGTCATTTGAGGTCAAATCTCAAAAAAGTTCTAAAAAATGACCTGAGGTCATCAGAGGTCATTTCAAGGTCATGCTAATAACTCATGAACCCTTGACCCAACATGGGTTAAACTTGGACAGTGGATAGCCCTTGACCCAATTTAAGGTCAAATTTTCA
Organism: Ophiothrix spiculata; assembly: GCA_000969725.1. NCBI lineage: Eukaryota > Metazoa > Echinodermata > Ophiuroidea > Amphilepidida > Ophiotrichidae > Ophiothrix > Ophiothrix spiculata. Next base: position 72,032 of record JXSR01S075215.1, on the reverse strand, counting down.
AAATGGTAAAAAAGTTGACCTGAGGTTACTCCGAGGTCATAAAGTTGACCTGAGATCATTCAAGGTAATTTTAAGGTCACTGCCATATCTCATGAACCCTTGACCCCACATAGATTAAACTTGGACCATGAATAGCTTTTGACCCATGAATAGCTTTTGCCTCAAGGTCAAGGTCAGTTGGGGTCAAAATGCCATTTTGGGTCCAATTTCCAAGATGGTCACAAAGTTGACTTAAGGTCATTGAAGGTCATTTCCAGGTCATCAACATCAATATCTTATGATCACTTGACTTTACATAGTGCAAACATGGACCTTGGACAGCCCTTTGCCCAGGGTTGATGTCAATCAAGATCAAAAGGTCAATTTGAGGTCAAACTTAACTTGTTAACCTTTGACCCCACATGGACTAAACTTCTTAAATAAATCTGTGGTCCAACATTGACCAAACAATCACCAGTAAGGTGACCATTTTTTTAAAAAAAATTGCAAAAATCCTTTACAAGCCGCCATCAGGCGAGACATGTGGTTCACGAACCTACTTGTTAATTTATTAACAACAGTTTGTTAAAATGTTAAATTTTATATGACTTTTTTACATCATTTGTAACACTATTTTTATTCTCCTCTCTTTTCTATTGTTTTTTGGTTTCTCTCTTTCCCTTTTATTATCTCATTTTATTTGTTTTTCCCAAAAATCCTTTAGGGAGGGCAATTGCCCCCTACCCGCTGTGGCGCCGCCACTGTGTCAATATCTTTTTGTAAATGGCAAATGAAGATCACACCATTTTCAACTTTGACCAAATTAAGATCAGTTTTAAAAAATTGCATTTAATGGCAGTTATGATTAACTTTTTTAGCCAGCCTGTATTTTGCTATTCCTGAGTTGACTCATGCCATAAACTTGTGTAAGAGGTTCCCAAACCAGGAAGTAAGCTAGCATTGTATAGATGACATGATAGAGCAGGCTCACAATACACCGGACTCAAAAACACCTGGTGGCGTATTGTTGCCAAGGTTACACAATGCTTTCTAGGCATTATCTTCAACACATTTACAAATTTTACATGAATAGAGGTGATTAGTATTTATATCTCATTAAATGAGCTGTTTTTTAAACCAAAAACAGATCCCTGGGAATTTTTAGATTGAAAACATGATTACAAGATATTAAAATATGTAGAAATATTATTATTATAAACTTGCTTGTTAACTGCTAATGAAGTCTATTTTTGGATACCACTACTTTAGTTTGCAAATTTCAGGGATTGAGGTCAAAAATTTAAAGAGTTAGGAAATTTTTGCAGCAAGCACGAGCCCGAGGTACTCAACTTTGGATTTGGTAGGAGTGTGCCGCTGAGAAATTTGAAGTACCACCCTTACCAATTTTCAAGAAGAAGAGACCCATCCAGATACCAAATCGCCCAAATTTTGAGTCAAATTTATACTTTTTCTCCAAATTAGCGTAAATTTTCTGATTTTTGTTTGAAAATTTGAACAAATTCCCAGACCTGCGTTAAAATTGGTGCAAATTTTGGAACATTTAAAAAAATTGAACCCTCACCTTGTCATTTTGTCACATCAATATGCCAAATATTTGAATTGAATTCAACTTTGATGATGACAAGCAATCAATGCAGAGGTATAATTGACTTTTACTCATTTTTACTCACTGGGGCAGGGGGCTCTCATGTATGTGGGCTCAGGGAGCACTCAAATGTAAGCTTAGTAGAGGTGTCGGTCTAGATTTTTGAAACAGGATCTAGGGAACTGAATATTGACTCTGAAAAGGGGTCTAGAAAACTGAATGACCCTGGTAAACAAACTATCTTGGGTCAATTGAGTTCTGGAAGCAAAAATTTTCGAAACTTTCTTGAGAACTCAATTTCAAAAAAGGGCTTGTGACCTAAAGGTAGTACTTGAAATGGGATATAAAGAGCAGCAGACAAGGCCTGAAAAAGTGGCTCTTTGCAAAAAAAAAAAAAAAAAAGTTTAAGCTCTAAGCCTAAATTTGATTGCTAATTCGATTCCCAAAACAACATTTTTGCAAATTTTGATGCTTAAGTTCTCTAGACTCATATTTTGATGCTCCACATTTAACGCCCTTACTCAAAACCAATTTTTGTTTGTTTCCTTGTTTTAATTTAGGTATCTTAATGCGATCAAACAAATGCTGTGGGACATAAGGATCTACAACTCTCAAGATAAAATCAAGGCTGTCTTTATGACTTTGTAACTTCTAAATAGTGGATCGCAGGTGCACTTAAGAAATGCAGAAAGGAAAGATGAAAAGATATGCACCCTAATCTGAAATGGTGACAAATTTCAAGGTCATTTGTACATCATCTGACATAGTCAGCAGTAGCGTTTCCAGATGGATGGCTTTGGTGAGTGAAGCCATATACCTTTTGAAAAAAAACGATGTTTTTGAAGATTCTAGCTTGAGGCCTCTGCCACTTGGAGACAATCATGGATATGTTCATGGTACAGAAGTAGAAGATGAAGACTTGCTCCCTCGATCAATAAATGACACCTTTCAAGGTCATTTTAATCTCACCTGTTATACTCAGCAGTAGCATGTTAGGTGGATGCCTTTAGTGAGTGAAGTCACACATTTTTATGAAAACATTTAAAATTGGCTGGAAAACAAACTTGGGACAGGGCCTATCAATGAAAGAAAGAATTCTTTAGGCAAATTGCCTAGGATTTCCATTGGGTCCAAGGTCTCTCCCTGATCAGTTTAAGGATGCAGGAGGAAGACCAGAGTACCTGAAGAAGAACCTGCAGAAGCATTAACTGAAAGCTTAGTGCACATACAGCGCCAGGACAAGAAATCGAACCCGGGACTCATTGGTGCAAAGCGAGGGAAGTACCGCTGTGCTAACCAATTGCCGCTTCCCATTGTAAGTAATTAGCAGTAATTTTTTGAAATCAGTTTACAGCAAAAGAAATTCTTGATGTTGCAATTTAATCATACAAATCTGGAATGTATAAAAATAGATTATATAAATATATAAAAGTTATAAATAGCTACTTTATGTCTATACAGAGTACTCTATTCTTGTAATATATTATTGTACACAGTCATTTCAAAGTGGGTATGCAAAAATGATGCACTGTTTGTAAAATACATTGTAACAAAAGCAAAGTAGTGGGAATTATAGTCTTTGTCAAAGGTGATTTTGAATTTAAAATTCTTGTATCGAGCATTGAAGGATTGTCTGTTGCGGGGGTTGTATGACCAGCGTGACATCAAAAATATCAAGTGCGCAAACTAGACCTTGTCTCATTTGAAAATTTTACAGCAAGCACGACAAGCGGATATATATAGAATACCCTGTCTTGATGGTCACAACAACACATCTTTTTGAGTTGGAATAAATTCAACTTCTTTTGCAACAGACCATTGCGGCAATATCAAATGTGTCGTGCTACATTACGAGAACTCACAATTGCAAAAGCTTGGTCGTGTGTCGCAACGACAGCTACTCTGAAACCACCTTTAGGCAACAGCACTTGCCTCATACTTATGAGCGGAGAGCGAAGCAAACCGGTTCCTGATATCTTTTGGTGCTACCATACTTAATTTACATCAAATATATACTTATATTAAAAAGTGTACAGGGTAATTTATGTGACCATCCACCACACACATCCAGTAAATTCAGGCCCTTAATAACCCTTACCCTCCTATGTACCACAAAATACTACAGGCAAGAATTAGCCTTAGTCTGAATACGTCATAGACAGTGGATATGAATGGGTACGGCCACGCTCAGTGGCTTGCCATAGCTGGACATTGGATTGGGAAAGCAGGGGTCAGGGGTTCAAATCCCAGGGGGAACCAGAAATATAGACCCGAATAGAAGGGGTATTTCTCAATGAAATGTTTAACACGTACTTCTGGTAACACATAGTTTTGTCACTATTCATGGCAACTACGTGTTAACGAGTTGCTACTGTATCTAGTGCCTTCTTCAATTTTGGCAAAAAGATTAAGGCTGGAATCTACAGCTACTTAAGCGAACACCTCTGTGGCGCGTTGAGTGACTTTCCTTCCAAATAGAGTGTTGTCTGACAATCTTATTCTGGAGCAAAAGAGTTAATATTGTATTGTTTATATGATTATAGCATTAATAAAACATGTCAATATGCAATTTTCTTGATGCATAAATATTAATCTGAACCATTTCAACTGTCTAATTTCAAAACGTTGGGCTCTTCCATTTGTACACTATTTACTATCCAGAAATTGTTGAGTTGGAATAAGTAACAGATAAATTTCTTTTTTGCTTGTACTGTTAAAAATTGATATTAGCTATTCATATTTAATCATTATACATAATATGATTTCAAGGCCATTAGTTGTAACAAAACAAATTTTATCTTAAACTGTGTATATATATATATATACACATAAACTTTCTGAGCATTCTTAGGCATTCAAAGCTTTAAAACATTGAAAAAAAACAAATGTTGTCATGCTAAAGAAATTATTGCCTATCTAAGATTTTGACGAGATTGAAATTTTTGAATAAATCAGCTCTTTAGATCAAATAGAAAATGTATGTGACCTAGTTCTACAAAGTCAAAATGAAAATTGCCTAACTCAAGTCTGTGACTTACTAAGAATACAATTGGCTATCTCGTTGTGTATTTCTGCCTAACTAACTACACGTTGTCAGTTAGGCATAAATATCACTTTATATTCCTGCCTATCTCATAGCATGTTATTGTATAATTGCCTGCCTTAATTATTATAAAATTGCCTAAGTGATTTCTGGTGATTGTGTGCTACTTTTACAGTCATGTAAACACAGTTATTATATGTGCTTTGTATTATCAAGCTGTTATACAGGGCGTATTCAAAAAGGCAACCACCAACTACAAGAAATAGTCTGTTTTTCTTAATTTTCTCAATTTTATAAAAATGTAAGATCGGCAATAATTTGATTAGCATGACGATATTCATTGACACCCTTCGTGTTCAAAGTTCAACAATATTTTATGGTGAACTCTACACAAAGTTTTAGAAGATTCCCCAATGTTTTGTGTTTGTATACTTAACAGTTTAAATGATAAATATAGATTATTTTAATAGTAGAGTATGTTATCATTTATTGTTATCATTTTATTTGCCAGATAAGAAACATGAGTGGAAAAAGATCACCAAGTAATGGTGAATTCCCAAACATTTATGTACAACAGATAACAATGGATATTATTTTTGGGGTAGCCATCAAATAGGACATATGAACCCTTGTCAAACAATATGTCACAGATCAGTTAGGCTGAAAACATACTTGGCCTCCAAACAAAATTTTTCCCTCCAAACATTTGGCCGTGACGTCACCAAATATTTGCCCCCGAATTTAAAGTATGAACGGATAGCAAACATTTGGTCAAATGTAGCCTATATGGTAATTCAATAACATGTGCATTCTAGCGCGACATTTTATTTGGTCTCAACTCGGTGTTCAAGTTGTTTTGTTTGGAGTCAATCGTCATTTTGACGTCACCACCAAATGTTTGGTAGGAAAAATTTTGTTTGGAGCATTCAAGACCAGAGTTTGAAATTAACACCTAAAGCTTGATTTATCATATTGAGGAATAACCCCAATGCAAAAAGAACTTTGCAAATTTGCATGTGAAAAATATGTGATCCACCAAATGCTAGACAAATTAAATACAAGTATACTATTAACTATATAATATAAACAAATAATGAGGAACTGTGTTCTAAAAATTGTGTACAGTGAGTATAGAAAAGTTCTACTATATATAGGTATAAATGAGGAACTATGTTATGTACACTACCCTAGTTCAAATTTGTGGTGAAATATCTCATTCAAAACAAAGGTTTCAGTTTACAATAGTTTATAAATCTTAAATGACAAAAGAAGTATTGATTTGGCCTTACCCTACAAAAGAGACCTGACAATCAAATACTGTCTTCTGTGACCAAAAGCAAAGAAGCCAAGGCTTTTTTTAAGATTGTGTAAACCAAGGAAATGTTATAGGGGAATCTGGATACACCGCCATCTTGTGACGCTCATGGATCAGAGTTATTGTACCTCCAGATATATTCGAAGTGTGGCCTGATATCCAAGCAGATCGCGTAAATCTTTACTTGACGCTATACAGCGTGTGAACTTTGTTTCACGCGCAAACCGTGTCTGCGTTTCAAGTAGCATGTATTGCGACTTGCTCTGATCAAAGTACGCCAATTTTCCTGCTAATTTGTTACAAAGACTCTCGAAGTGTGGTACGCGAAACCGTAAAATGCCGGAGGTACAATAACTCGCCCTTCATGGGCGACGATCCAAGATGGCTGCCGTCCCATAGGATTAACACAGCAGTCAAATCAAAATGGCGGCTAGTGCCGATTCCCCTTTTTAATTTCCAAAAGAATTGTTATAGATTGCAAACTATCAGGTGGTGATTATCTAGGCTTTTGTCTCCAGTGAATAGAATCAGTAATGGGTTAAAAAATTGTTTACAAAATACTATAAAATGCATTGTTATGCGATTACAAAACGTTTGAACTAGGCGAGTGTGTCCTAGAAAAATTCTAGTAAAGATATTAATGAGGAACTATGTTCCAAATATTGTACAGTATGTCTACGAACAACTCACCTAGATGTTAATATTATATGGAACTTTGTTCCAAAAGTTAAAGTGTGTTTAAAAAATTGCCTATTAACAGATATAATGAGGAGCTATGTTCCAAAACCTATGTGACAGTGTGTCCCGAAAAAAATATGTACAAATAATGTAATGAGCAACTATGTTCTAAAACCTATGTACAGTGTATCCCAGGAAAAATCTAATAAACAAATATATGAGGAATTGTTCCAAAATTTGTGTACAGTGTAACTCAGAAATAATTAATATGAAGACAAATATAATGAAGAACTATGTTCTAAAAATTGTGTACAGTGTGTTCCAGAAAAATAGTCTCTAGTTATTATGACATTAATTTGATAATGACTTCATATATAGTGCAGTACTTTAAAGTGTCAAATAAACAGTATAGTGTATAAGGCCTTCTGTTGGAAAAATATTCACAATTGCATGATTGACTAAAGGTATTTGTCACTAAAGTATTTTTAATTACTACTACTCTTGAATATTTATAAGTTAATACAATCTTTTTATTGGTTAGATAACGGAGACGCATAAAATGTATTTTGACTAGTTTCTTCACGGTGTGAGTATGTGTTTATACATTACGTCTGTATGTTTTTTCACACACGCAGGGAAAGTAGTAAAAGCTTCCTCATGTTACTACCGTATGGTGATGGAGTTTGTTGTTTTAAATTGATTTCCAGGGTATATTTTGAATTTTTTTGAGGTGTAGTAAAACAAATACAACATGGTTTATTTCGGCTGCGCTTCGGGTGGAAGTCTCGATTATCCAACACCTCATGGACAGTTTTTGCGATACTTCCCCTAAATTAACTCTTTCACTCCGGAATAAAATTTTAACAATCTGTCCTATTTGGACGACAAGCCGTTCAGAGCGGCTCACAGACACCTCACTTTATGATAGCATTTGATAGTTGTAGTGCACCAGGGTTACCCCCTATGCTAATAAAAATGTTAGATAGCCCTTTATTTAAACTGCTTGCTGGCAAATTTTCAACCAATTTGGGCTTATAGTTTTATTTTTAGAGCAATTTGAATAAATTGCGTTGAATTAGAAATTACGGCCAATCGTGCATGCATTTGAGAGCTGCTGTGAAATTTGAAAATGTCTTAATAGTTTAATTGAATTTAGTTAATGAATTGATTAAACCAGTACAGAAGTTACCAACTGAGGATTATGTATGTTTAATTACTGCATAAATATTTCTTTATATTTTGTTATTTTATTTCAATATATTTGTATTGTTAATTTCTAAGTATGTTATTGTTTGGTATCTTAATGAAATTACAGGTTGATGTAAACCCATTGATTTTGGAAGGAAATTTTCAGTTCATCCTTCATGTAAGACATTAAATTGTGACCCGTCATATCGAAAGGTACCTTAAGGTCGGCATAGAAAATTACGAGATACGGGCCATTGAAGCTGAGCATAGTCAAAAATCACGACCAAGGTCTAATTTCTAATTTCTACAGAAACGTTACCTTTGAAGTGTATTCTATTATGTTAATCAGGTTCCAACATCCAAAACATAAGAAAAATGTTTTAAAAACCTAGATAAAAATTCTTTCTCTATTCAAGTTTTACTCAGTACAGAAAAATTAAACTCAATTTTCTCAGAACTATAGTTTTCTGAATCAGCCTGATGCCTTTTACCAATTTGGATGTAACATGGTGTCATATTTAAAATATAACCTTTCAGATGAGACCAAAAAAAATCAAATTTTTATTTTGGGACCCTTAAGGTACCTTTTGGTTTGACAGGTCACAATTAATATAGTCTAGAGTGAAATCTGTTGTTAAAACATTTATTGATTATTTAGCTTAAGTATTTTGAAGCAGTCTATTGACCCTCATAAGGTAAAACTGTGTAACTTCAGATACATCCTTTTACCTTATAAGGCCATACTTTTTTGTGAGTGACCATATATTGTGCCATATGTTTTCAGCAAACATCCGCTAATTATTCAATATTGTAATTTACATTACAACACATATTTGAGGAGGAGAAATATACAGCTCATGAACATCTTGCATGATGCCAAGACCAAATTTCCTCTTTTAGATTGTGGGTTCGAGCCCCGGGCCGGGCAGTTTTTGTCTCCTTGTTTCCTTGGGCAAGAAACTTTACTCTACTTGCTCCGTGGTCAGACAGTCACGTAAAGCCGTGGGTCCCCTGTATGAATAGACTCCTTCATGGGGTATGCATGTTATCATGCAAGTACTTGTATCATTCATTGATTGATTGATTGATTAAGATTAAAAGAATACATTTCCAGAGTGGATTCACATCAGGAAAGTTGAGAATAGCACTGGCTTGCCCAGGATTTTTCCTTTCGAGGGCCTTAAGGGATTTGTCGATTTTAAGAGGGGCTGCATGGTAAAAATCATTGAAAACAGACTGATTTTACATGATTTTTACAATCTTGCATGGGGCTTCATGCCACCCCTGGGCATGCCAATGAATAGAATATTCTCAACTTTCCTTATGTGATTTTGGTGCAGAGCTTATCCATTTTGTTTTTTCTACAAGGGGCCTAACAAAAATTGACTACTATTTCACTTTTGAGAATCTTTGAACAGATGGGTATAATTCATGTTTCAAGTTCTTATTTTTTACCTTGATTGTTGACATGTTGCTAAAAATTGCAATTATTATTAAAACTATCAACTTTTTACCTAGCAGCGTGTATACTGATATTGGACTCTGTCATGATCATAAAATTGAAATAGATACCTTTTCAGAGTCATTCTTTTTGCAGCACATATCTTGCGGGATCATCATGATCCCTTCATTCAGCGTGAGTGTGAACCCCTCCTAGTCAAAGTTCATACAAGTTCAATTGCTCCCAATGTACAGACACTTATGTGGGTGAAACAAAAAGGTCCACTAACTGCCATTGGTGAACATTGCAAAAAACATAATATAAACATGGAGAACTTCACTATTGTTGCATGGGAAGACCATTTTTGGAAGAGGAAGATGAGGGAATCTGTTGAAATCCGCAACACTCAACAAGATGGAGAATACGAACTGCCGGCCATCTACGATGATCTGCTGTCGCATGACCGCCTTAGCGGGTGGTCATGTAACTAGGAGGGATTCACACTCCCGCTGAATGAAGGGATCATGATGATCCTGCAAGCTATGTGCTGCAAAAAGAATGACTCTGAAAAGGTATCTATTTCAATTTTAACTTTTTACCTGTTATTAGCAAAATTTCAGAAATTAAGAACAAATTCAAAAATAGTATCTAGCTATTTGTTTTTAGATTCTTAAAGTAAAATAAGTTAACAAATATGATTGCTTATTTAGAAGCTTATTACCTCAGATAAGCCCAATTGACTTTCATTTTTGTTGTATAGAAGAAATTTCAAAGAGAGCGAACTCAAATCAGTAAAATTCAAGTTGCTTATTTGTTTGTTTGTTGTTTGTTTGTTTGTTTTTTATTTGTATGTAGATGTATTTTTGGGACACACTGTTAATGCTTAACCATGTGGTAGTTATTCAGTATGCTGTACCAGCATTATACAATGCCAGGCCAATAAAAGTTCATTTATTATATGGCAAAAAAACATATCTTTTGTGTCTCTTTTTCTTTACAGAATGATTGAAAGTAGAAATAAAAGATTGTTTTATGCTTTAGGATGGCATGGGTTGGGGGGGGGGCTCACTGTTTCAAAGTTGTACATATGTATGTGACCAGTTTAAATGATCTCATAATGATCCTTATCAGAGAATGAACCAAATCAAATAGAGTGAATCATGTTGAGGGTATCAAAAAAATGAGTTAATGATATATTATGTGCATTTAAGTGTCATTTTGACGATACTCTATTTCATAAAGTGTGTTTCCATGGCTGGGTTTCATCAACACCATGTACCAGCAGAGGATTCCTGCTATATTATGCAGTCACACTTAAAATCACTGCTACGTTTTTGGGTCAATTATGATATAAAATTGGATAGATTAATTGAGCCCTTATGTATTGGTTGAGCTATGAGTTGTAAAAATATTGTGGGAAACACAGTGAGCCCAATATTTTAAAACTCTTAGCAAGACCAATAAATATCAGATGAAAATCATCCAATTTTATCATTCGGCCAAAAAAAAATTGTTGTGTTGCCCTCAGCGACCGACCCTATTCAAAAATTAAAAAACAAAAATAGGGTCTAGAAAGCACCAAATTTTGCTCAGATTGGGTGTTTTTTGAGAAAATATTTTGACAAATAGTGGAAAATGCACCCAAATTTCATAACTTAGGTGCTTTTTAAAAAAAATATTTAAAAAAAAAATTATTTTCCGACCGACCGACTCATTTTTTCAGAAATTCCACTTGAGGGCAACACAACAATTTTTTTCTTGGCCTTAATATGCTCAGGATCCAACATTTTCCACACTTGAATCCTTCAAAGCATAATGTTATTGGTGTTAAATTCATGGTTTCCTTTTTTTTTCTTACAAATGAGCAAATAATTGGTATATGTCTTGTTAAATCTTAGGTTTAATGCATGTGTGCACTATTAAGCTGTGAGTGACCCCATCCCAGCACAAGCAAGCACAAGCAACTGTTCAAAATGCATAGTTTTAATTTTAAAATAGTTACCTTATTTATGAAAGTTCTACTGCCTGACACTTCTTATGAGTCTTTGTTTGACGAGGTCTCCATTATTTATCAAAATGAGATCTCCATAATTTATCAAATCTTCAAGCTCTAAGATGGTTCTATGATCCACAGATTCTTCTTCACCTGAAGACTAAGTGGTAGTTATAGTCTCATACCGTCTCATACTCTGGTCTCAACATTCTGCTTCTCCTAATCTAAACGATGAAGGATCCTTTAAATATTAGGCACTGAGAAGTGATGAAAACGTGAGCACTCATTGACGCGAGCCGAACGAACAAAACTACCGTAAATCTTCGAGTCTTGGCCGCAGGGCTCGTGTGAAATGGCGTCACAAAACTCCATGAACATATTATTCCATTCGGAGGCATTCCTGAAGGAAGAAAAAAGACAATATAGATAATAATCAGCATATATTTCACGCGTATCTGGCAGTGTTTGGGTTCGTTATTATCATCGTTAAAATCTTGGTTTTGAACGTAAAATTATTGAAATAATAATTGATAAATTTAACTCGGTGTAGTTAGTCAAAATGATGCAGAAACTTGTAGTAAAACAAGCTCTAATAATAATAATAATAAATTATAATACATGGTGATTTCAGGTCGAAATAGTCACTTGGATAAAATACACTCGAGACAGTACAATTTAATATCAGAAGTATCCTATGCTAAGATTTACAGTGCCAATAATTTTGTAGATTTTAAGCGTAGAAAAACGCATGAACAAGTTCTTAAAACTGGTAAAAAAATAAGTAGAAGAAGATAAGTATAAACGCTCAAGGAATAAACCGCTCTTTATCAGGTAACAAAAACCCAAAAGCACGTGCATCATAATAGAAACTATAAATAATTTTGAAACTATGTCTTCAATAATGCCACGAAGTAAAAAGTAAAGTGTTCAATCTCAAGTATTAAACTGACTTTATTTTATAATGGCATATATTATTAAGTTTAATCATTGGATCTATTTTTTAAATGTAAAATGAGTAGCTAAAATGTGATGAGTCACCCCGAAAAGGGGTACTTTGCGACAGAAAACTTTTCGAGATACAGGTGAAAATAGGCAGCAAATTATAGAAATAATAAGAATTTCCAGCAGATTTCAAAATTTGATCGCCTTGATTAATTTCAACAAGTAAGGTGTCATTTTAAAACTTGAAAAATGCTGCAACAGATGAAATGAAAAAATCAAAATTGATATCATCTTCAAAGTCCCCCCTTTTGGGGTGAGCCATCACAAATGTCTTTTCAATGTGTATGATTAAAGCAAATTTAGGGTGGTGTTGTGGGAAAAAACCTTTTTTGTAAACATATGATTTAAAATAGGCCCTATAAACAATTATAAAGACCATCTGGATTTTTATTTACAACGGAAAATAAAGTCATCAATAAGTGAACGAAAAGGTGGTGATATTTAAGGCTAATGTATATCGATTCATCATCACTTCCCGTCTTGCGCTTCGACAAAATCAGAAGGCTGCAATTGGTCAAAACATTTGGCATATCAGATTATTTTGCGGATTCTGATTGGACAATTGGTGTTTTTAAGCAGGTGATAAACATACTCAGCGCCTATTCAGAATAACAAAATCGGAAATTGACGGGAAATTGATAAATACTGTTTTTAAAAAGAGCGTTTCGTTTAGCGAGGCCAGTAAGAGTTGGTCAAATTTACTTAAATTTAGTGAATAAATGAATTAGCTTTATTTGTTTTGGATGAAATACAAATGTCACTTCATGCATATTGTGGTTAATTATAATCAAATTCAATGTCATTACGTTTTGTTCTCAATTACATGTCTCTTTAAACTTTCGTCTCGGTTCACTTTGTCCAAGTGGGAAGTAAGCAAAATTTCACCTGGCTTTAAACAAAAAAAAATATCATTTATGACGGTTTAATCAGGCATACGCGTGCGGGTTTTATAGTTATAGTAAAAGTGATTTTTTTACCTTTTAAATGAGAATAAAAAAGGGAATTTCGTTTGGGGAAAAAGGGATTTATAACTATATTGACAATATTTAGAAATCAGAACAAAGTATTGTTATATAGAGGAAGTTGAACCATTGTGGTCTTAAAGGAACTGGTTACATTTATAATTTTGGTTGTCTCTTGTAACTGATATTTGTTTTGTTCTTAAAATTCACTTTACACTCGATTTCACGAATGGGTAACCCAGCTGTATTGTCGAATTTTAACTCTTTTAAAATATAAAGTAACAAAATTCCTGCTAAATATTTTATCGATAAAAGGAAATCGTAACTGTCCTTTTACCAGTAAAATGCTTATTTTTAATATGATTTCACTGTAGATTCAGCAAAACACATATTTAGCAGGATCCTAAATTATTTTTAATTAAAATTAAAAGTCGATATTACAGATTGGGACCATCAGCTATAAGTATACAGACAAATCATCTGGTGTAACGTTTTATGGACATTTTCACGGTGTAGTTATCCTCCAGTCGCTAAAGGGGTGGGGGAGGGGCAGCGGAAACATCATCTGCCCCCTCTCACAATTGTTTACAACATCCCATCAACATGATCACTATACCAAACTAAATTGATAAAACGAGTGGCACATATCCGTGGTAGTTCCCTAATCTCCACATAGAGAGATAGAAATTCCCCTCCCGCGCGAAATGAAAACTGTTGATAGATTCAGTATTATTCTGTGGTCATGTGGTCATTGAACACTAAGTCTGCAGCCAAAACGGGGAAATCAGGGGCAAATTAGGGAGATCAATTTCTATTGATGCTAAAAGAGAAATTCTGCTTTTGGTTATTCGGTAACTCGAGGGGAAAATCCCTAAAATGTGTTTTACCTTTCAAGTATTTGATCACTGCTTTTATATTTTTTCAAGCAGCATATTTTATTTACCCACGTGTATGTTTTTTGATTCGTTTCAACATTTTTTTAGTTATGGAGTTCTTCATTCAAATTTTGTTACAATCACGCCACAACTAGCAATTGCCAGCAATAATTAAGAGACACGTTTTTTCGATTTTTTCCACGTACTGCCCTATCTATCATCATGGTGAATGGACTGATTTCAAACTGTTCATGATGAGGCAATGGTGAATTGACATGAATAGGAGGTCGTATTGCAGTCAATATGACGCTATATGGAGATTTCAATACCACATATTTTTCTCACAACTCTTGCTCATTTTTACGCCAGAATTATGTGATCAAAGAAGTCTCCTAGAGAATGAAAGTAAAGTTTTCTACGGGTCATTTTCAGAAACACTTATTACTAAATCGTCTCAAGCTACGTAACTCCCGAATTACAATATCTATTGGTCCATCAAAAAGTATATTGAATTTGTGACCAGATTGGTCACCTTTCGTTTGAAAGCAAACTACCGGAAAACCCATAATTTGGGTTAATATTTAGAATCATGATAACCTACAAAGTTCGTTTTAAAACATAAAAACTATACTTGTCCAAAGTCCGTTTTGTTTGTTTGTTTGTTTTTCTGTCACTTTGAATCAGGATATTCTTAATATTACATATTTATTTGTTGATTCTGTCATATTATAATTGACCATTTATTAATTAGGTTGTCAAATTATGATTCAAATTAATAAGCATCGCACCTACCTTTTTGCAATGAATTAACGTCCTACCGTCTACATTAGATAACTGATGAAAGGCTTCGTCTTCAGTAGATAACCATGAAATAAAACTACCATAAATGGCATCAGATTGTGCAATAATATATCAAAAGTGTTCCATTGTTTCTTCCTATCCTATGTAACCAATATGTGTGGAATTAGTGTTTTATGAACTCTTTAGGCCGGTTTTAGGCAGTTTCAGAGTAAATTTCTTCTTAAGTCCTTCAGTGAATTCACATTGCACATCGTATCATCTCAGAGCGTCCTGAGCAACGGTCGTCAAGAGATCTGAGTTTACTCCACAAATGTCCATCTATTTATAACAAACCAGGGCAGGTGATTTTGTAAATACAATTGTATAAAAGACAAGCGTGTTCGCCTTGAAAACGCTAGATTAATTATTTAACTTTGACTTTAAATGACAGGCCCTTTTCTTTTCATTAGATAACTGTGCATCGTGCGGCGCGCCTGTTGGATACGGCATATCATCACCGATTCGAGTTTTCCGGGGACTTCAATTCTAAGTGCAGCTTATTTAGGCGGTGATGAAGTACAATGGTTCACCAGAAGACAAAAACGATCATCGATCATGCGAAAAACAGAGCTTGTACATTTTTCTGAGATACGGTAAAGAACGGATGAGATAATTTCCTTTTTGAAGAAAAGGATGAACTAAAAGGCGAGTATGAAGCGAGGGGATGAGATAGGAGATAGCATATACACGGTTTGAAGCACGTGAAAATCACCTGTCCGCAAGTTAACGATTTACATTTATTTGGTTACTTTTCTTCTTTTTGTATATGTTGTTCTCACGAAGCTTCGCGATGACCGCTTTGCACTACAAGAAGACAAAGAAAACACCGAATGATGTGAGACTAAATTATGTCTTTTAGGTCTAACTCGTAACTTTAATTGAATAAAAAATGCATATATAGGCCTACTTCGAATTAAATTGAATTTCTTCAGAGACTTAATACATTCACGTGCACTATTCTCTGTATCCAAATATATTTTCTGTAATTGATATTTAAAAACCTAAAATGACCAATTTGTTTCAGAAAAAAAAAACATATTTCATGGGAAAGAATTTTGTTTGGGGGTCGCTCGCAAAAACAAATGGATCGATATCTTACTTCTGCTTGACATGTCCTTAAAAATAGACACAAAGCTAGGATATTTTTATTTACCATCATCAAGGGTTCAACAGCATTTCATATTGAAGCTGAGGTATAATTCATCAAATTCAGCAGAGTCATATCAAGAATATGGTTTCAAAATCTTAAAATTGTGCTTGATTTACTATACGAGACGACACTTTTTTTTATTTGACAAGAGTTTGTACGAATAGTTACTTCATGGGCATTCTATGGATCTTTTGCTTGTGGGTACCCAAAAAAGTGCATTTGTCACATAAAAACGATTTATGCGTAATTGTTTTCCATATCGTTGTAATGATCGCATGAAATGTCATAATTTTGGTATTTTGGTTTCAAGAAATTTAAAATAGAACCCAAATAGAGTGAATAATTAAAATTTATAACTTGTTAAAGCTAATTAGCCAGGGGTGGAGGCGGGTAGGTTGAGGTTTCATGGAAATTGTGCATCAAACTTTTTATCATATCTCTTCAAAAGTCAAATAAATTGTCATAAATTTGTTATGATTTTAAAATCAAGTTACTGGTTATCAAAAACAAGTTGGAATTATACCAAAATTAAGTGACAAAATTTAATGCACAATTATGTACGCGGGTAGGGACGTGGTTGGTATGGATAAGATATGTTCATTAGACAAATTTTGTCGTAAATGAAATATCAGAAGTTTGGTATGAATTTAAAGTAATACCCCCAAAGGGACTCATCAACTCAATTCAAGTCAACTATTACCACGTAGGATGGAGCTAGGTATGAATGAGGTATAATGAGATGCATAATAATGTGTATCACCTTAAAAACATGACCTAGCCACTATCAACAGAAGATAACATTCTTTGAAGCAAGAGATGCCAGTGCCAGAATGTGTAAAACCAAGAAAACTTGCTCTAAAATTTAGAGACTTTATCGATTATTTTCCCACTATTCAAATGAAAGCAGATACTTTGCAAAGGAGTTTACCGTATATCATTTCAAATCTATTTAAATCAATTTTGTCAGAATACGACTTGAGCTCTTAATACTTATTTGTGACATTGCAGTTCAATGTTATTGCAAATTCATATAGCCACTGCCCTTTTCGTGCTGATTAATACGCGTTTACCTTGTAATGACCGGGCTATGACCAAAGAGGCCTTCAAACTTGAACTCAATCATGTTATTTATAATTTCCGATTGTCATGTTTGCTTTCTTAATGAATGATAAATGGTTTGTATGAGTTACGGTTCATATTGATGAATCGTTTTTGAATCTTGATTCCGAATCAATTTAAGGTACCCTCTAAGATATGGCTTCAGGGCAGCAGGTGGCAGTTGGCTGGTGTCTGCCAAATGTCAATGCCGTGAAATTATTGGTTACTGGCAAGGGAAAGCTGAAAACCAACCATGCGGCTAAAGACCTTTTATGTGGAAAGTGTACTCAAGTTTGACCAATTGCACTTGCATCTGACCATTAATTACCATCTCCCGTCCAAGTGGCGTCCATTCCAGGGGTCAGGGTGGGCACTAGGCCTGGGACTAAAACCCGGCTTGAAACTTTGAGTCAATCACTGAACATACTCACGAGGAAAAAGTCACAAGAAATGAGGTTAAATTGCACCATTCTTGTGTAGATTTGCTAGAACAGCCAACAGCTCATGATTTTGACGCAAGTACTATCCAAGTTTGACAAAATTGCTCGATTCGAATTAGCACAAGCTCAAAAACCTTAGGAACACTGATTAATGTGGCCAGATCCGCCCCACTTTTTTGCTTGAAAAAAAGAGGAAGAAAAAAGTGACCAAAAGTGGAGCTATATAGGGCACAATTAGACCCGGACTCCTGGTATGTGAGAGACACTCAGTCTCATTACACCGGTCTTGCCCAGATTTTGATGGGTGAAAACTGCTCATCTTGAAGCATCAGGTAGCAAAATCTATGCTGGCCAAATCGCGTAAATAGTGCTCTGAAAGTTCAAAATTTTCTAGCCCCCGAGGGGACACCTCCCTAACACCCTCCCTTTGCCTTTGCATATGTTATAGTAGAAAGTACAATATCATTAATTTATTTCGATTTCAATTTGGGCTCACGGTCGGCTAAAAATAATTCTACCCGCTCCCCCATGATTGGTTTCTCCCTCAGACACCCCCTCCCTTTGTCCGCGCGCATTCAACACTATTAATTTGGCCGCCCCACTTTCGAATACTAGTACGTAGCGCGCCCCTGTATTGAGTCCGAGTTCCAATCATCCCAGACATATAATTTTATCCGATAAAAACCACTTTTCTTTTATGTTAGTCCCGGATATTAGTCTATTTAAAATTTAATCAGTGATGAAAGCTGATGAAGAGAGACGAGGATTTTATTCTGGCTCATGAACTATAGCCTACGTTAGGAATTTAGCTTGTGATCTTAGTTTGACGTATAAATTTACAAACTGCATTGTACGAACAAAATAGATCCCTGCAAAAACCACTGATCAACACTAGTCTTGTAACGATGAGTGAAAATCTATACGTCAAATTTCAAAATCTGTACGCCAACTTTGAATGACGTACAAAAATGTTCTTCAACACATGATATTGTGTACCACTTGTGCATGCATACGTACTAGATGGTTGACTGTATTGATGCAAATCTAAACGTCAAACATATTTTGACGTATAAAATTTCAATTTACATTGTGCATGGAAGTGCTTATGTTCTGTTACAGCAGGCAGCTCAGATTAACTGCACACCACCATTATGGTTTGACATCACAACGCTGACAACGCTGAAATGGTGAAGCAAATGGATTGTAGCATTATTTTATGATTAAAAATGCATTTCATAATAAAAAAAAAAAAGTAAGTAGTCCAAAAACAAAATATCCGTATCAAATTTTGATGGAAAAAAATCCCCTCAGACACCTCCTTTGCAATTAGGTCCCGGTGTCACCGTCGGTGTGCAAGCGCTAAAGGTCCCCGTGAGACTATAGTCCGGGGGGACTGTGATGCCTACACTCTTAGAAGGCCGGGATCAAATTTTTGATCCTTTTTTGGGATCATTTTATTTTGATCCTTTAAGGATCACTTTTGATCCTTTTACGGATCAATATATACAAAAGGATCAAATTCACCAGGATCATTTTTGATCCTTTTTTAGGATCATTTTATTTTGATCCTTTTTGATTACAATATCAAAGTTTTGATCCGTATTTCTGGATTACTTTGATACGGAGAGGATGAGCTCACATTTTGATACCGCGTTTGGATGCAACATCATGTTTTGTTTCATATTTGAGTACCGTGACCCCATAACCGCTACATAGCGGGGAATGTATGGTGTAACATGAATAAATACATTGATTTCATCAGACAGTGCCGTGGTCGAGTGGTTAGAGCATTGGTCTCGTAATTACCAGCAGGTATAAGTGGCGTGGGTTCAAACCCTGCTAGGGTCACTTCAGTGTGATGTTTTTATGCAGATCTTTTTATAAGAAATATTTGATCCTTTTTTCGGATCAAAAATTGTGATCCTTTTTATGGGATCATTTTGATCCTTAAAGGATAAGCTCATATTTGATACCTAAAAAGGATCAAAATTGATCCTTTTTGTCTCATATTTGATACTTTCTTTATAAGAGTGTAGCCTCAGGGGTCCTTCTGTTCCTAGGAATTATAGTCTTAATCCTCACATCTGTACCTAGGATTGATTTTACTTCTAAATAGTGTAGTAAACGGACTAACTAGCGGACTGTCACAGCAGTCACAGTAATAAGTGTCCAAACGGACTAACTAGCGGACTGTCACAGCAGTCACAGTAATAAGTGTCCACCTGGATTAAATGTCCGTTTACGCTATGTTTGTCATTGACAAAGAGCATAGTAGGTTAAAATCGACGACGTTTTGCAACAGCACCGATGGTGCAGGGGAAAGTAACTGGACTCACGGTGAATCTAGTGACCCCGGAGGTTCGAATCCACTGTAACAATGCTATGTGTTATGATACTTTTTACTTTTTAGTAAAATATGTGTGTAATTTCCAGGTTTATAAGTGCGTAATATGATATTATACAGTAATCAAAAGGCTTGGTCGTCAACAATTTCCCCCGTTATTTATTTACTTTTTTAAATTAATTAATTAATTACTTTAGTTAATTATTATGTGTTAATGCATTTTTCTTAGGTCAGATCAACTTAAAATGGGTATAAATATAGAATTTTATGAGCATTTCTCCTTAGATAATTGCTCCACGTTTTAAAAGCCTAACGGACCATTAACTACGGAAATGTTGTCCCTCGGACACCGAATCTCAGTAATGGACATCCACCGGACGCTTAACTCGGGATGTATTTATCCCTGGACTTAGAAACCTGAGGGTTCATTGTCTACGAGACATTCATTTCAATGATTGTCCACGGGCAATGATTCCCATCAAAGTCCATAATCGGATTTGCATAATGTCGGACTTTTATACCATGGAATTCAAGTCCGCTGGACTAGTACTATTATCCCCTCCCTGACTAAGAAAACTAGGACTTAGAGTCTTAGAACCTTGAGTTCAGTGGACTTCTATTACTATCACACCGGGTTCGATTCACGCGTCCGACGCTTTCAATGCCCGGTGGAGCACTCGAGTATAATGTTGCAGGCATATAAAGCGTGACCACAGTTTTTCAAAACACCCCCTATAGGGTGGAGGGCTCTGAAGCCAAAATATACCATTTTCCCTATAAATCGAGATTTTATCGGTACTGATGTTACACAAGGGTTTGAAAAAGTACCCTATATCTTTAACATTGTCAAAAAAATGCTGTTTTTGATATCCTATCCTAAACATGAAACAGTGTCACCCTTCAGTCCTCAAAAACAACCCTAACGCTATGCCTGCAACATTGTTATATTTGATTTAAGAGTCAGCAATAATTTTGCTTACCGGGCCCCTAAAAAATACCGTCAGCCCCCCCCCCCCTCCAAAAAAGGAAGGAAGAAAGGAGAGGAAAAGAAGAGAAAAGAAAAAGAAAAGCGGGAAAAATATCGGTCACAGAGTTTGTTTTCACAATTTTATAACCAGTGTCCCTTACAGCCCCCCCCCCCCCCCCCCCCCGAATCACAAGGGGAACTGTAATGCATGTTCTATGTTTTTGAATAAAAAAAACATAAAAATGCATACATTCAGAAAAAGAGGAATTTAGTGAAAGTAAAAGGGGTTGCTGTATGAACTCGCCGGGAAAATCCCTAAAATTTGTTTTGACCTTTCCAAAAAGATCACTGTTTGTGTTTGTATTATTTTACTGAAGTTAAAATTGTTCATTTTTGTGAGTGAACAAGTTATGTACCATTATAGCTCCATATAATTTTACTTCTTCCTTTAATCAGCGATTCAATATTCAGGTTTTTGTATTTCGATTTAATGCGGCATGTTATTACTTTTTAATCTGTTCGTAGACTACAGAAATCTGAATCTTGGAGATGCAAATTGATCTAGATCCTCACTCCTTTGCGGAGTGTCCATATCACCAGTTGGTAATTTGCAGGTGTAATTTATTCTAAAACTATCTCCCTTAATAAAATCTTTTTTTTACTTTTTACTGAGACTTTACCTTTTATGTAAAATAAAAAAAAACATAAAAATGCATTACATTCAGAAAAAGAGGAATTTAGTGAAAGTAAAAGGGGATGATGTATGAACTCGCCGGGAAAATCCCTAAAATTTATTTTGACCTTTCCAAAAAGATCACTGTTTGTATTATTTTACTGAAGTTAAAATTGTTCATTTTTGTGAGTGAACCAGTATTCAACAAAATTCTAGGGTTGGCTTTATTTCTCAAAATTTTTTATGTTTATATCAGGTCAAAAATTGATATTTTTACTGAAATGGTGTTTGACAATTTTTTTTTTTTTTGCAATAATTTCAAAAATCCATAAAAACTGTGAAAACCAATCCTGGCGATTTGTTTCAATTTTGAAATACCCAAAAATTTGACAAAAATTGATATTTTGACTGAATTGATTTTAAACTTATTTTTGTCGATAGGCCTATTTAGAAAATCCCCCTAAAATGATTAAAACAAACACGAGCAATTTGTTCCAAGACTACACAGATTTACAGAGAAAACAATCTTCAAGTTTTACCAAAACAAATGGGCTTTTCAGAAAAAGTTAATCCACAAAATATACTTGCTTGATGCTTGATTTAATTGTAGTTTTTTTTTAATTATACATAGAAAAGACTTGATGGGTTGACTATGAATTTTGAGTGAAATCTAGGCTAGATCCATTAAAGTTTTGTTCCAAGTTCTATAACGGATCTTATAACAAAATAATTATGTTACCAGTGCTACTTAATTGATGAACAATCCAAAATGCTTGCACAATGTTTTTTATTATTTTTTAATGCCTTGCAGTAAATATTGTACA
>JXSR01S075215.1:36418-49295 GCA_000969725.1 Ophiothrix spiculata | reverse complement strand
TTTTTGAGAAAAATTACAAAATTTTAGCTCTAACTGCAAAAATTGCGAAAATTTTCAGTTCAGGAGGCTATTTTTGGCCAAAATTTCAGTTCACTAGACCCCCAAAATCGATTTTAAAGGTCAATTTTTTTTTACAGAAAATCAGTTCACCAGACCCCAATTTTGGCGCTTCGCGCCTGACATACCTACCACTTTCAAAGTTGAGTGCCCCCCCCAGGCCTTGGAGAGTGCATTTAAAAACCAACCCTTTTATTCTGATAGCAAAGTCCAAATGCACAGACATGACAACCTCCTGGCTCTAATATATTCTTCAGAACATGTTCAACCAAACTAAAGCAATGCCATTAAGGCCAAAAAAAAAGCTGTCTCAGGTTCCTTGGTCCCAAAACCCTAAGTGCTACGCATTTTTTTCAGTCAAAAAGGCTATGCGCATGCGGAAATCTTTTTTTATTACATTTTTAGGTCACTATTTTTTTTCTCAGCCACTTTGCAGCCAAATTTCCCACTAAGAAAAAAATTAAAAAGCAAAAAATCTCATGAAAACCTTAAAAAAAAATGCGGTAAAATAGAATTTTTAACCTAATGCGCGCGGGAAGCTGAGACAGACTACTTTTTTTCTTGTGGCCTAATATATAAAAATCAAGGTGTATAAAGTTTTTGGTTACTAGATAACATGAAATTACATAAAAATACAAAGAAAATACACAAATATGACAAAGTTATCAATTATATCATGCTATAGTTCTAGTCATTATTACAAAGGTTATAGATAACTTTGAGATGGCAGAAATCATTGGTTCTGTAGCAGAGAATGATGAATAAATTATACAAATTTTAACTGTCTAAGAATGTGATGGTAGAAATATCAGCACAAAATTTAGTTCTATTTCACGAGCTGGTACGGCGAGTGAAATGAAATTACACGTCTTCACTGAGTGATGATGTTTCTACCATCATATGAAATTACACGTCTTCACTGAGTGATGATGTTTCTACCATCATATGAAGGCAAACATTTGTCTTTTATCACTCACTTATAAATTCATTAACCTTAAAATATTGATAAATTCACTATCTTCCAAAGTGGTTTAGTTGACTTTTGGAAATAATCATGGGAGTCCGCCAATTTGCGCATACGTATATCAGTACAGTGCAGGGATGGTTTTTACCATCACATAGAGGATGAGGTAAAAACTATTAAACGACAAATGAAATGTCCAGAATTTTTTAATGACTGTTATTATAATTGTTATAATATTAGTTATAGACCTTTTCAAAACATTACTTTCCAAAGCTGATTTTATACTTTCCGGCAATTGCCGACAGAAAAAGTGACTCTTAAACATAATAACCAGAATGTTAATTTCACGTTTTCTTTAATTGGTTGCGTACGAATTTGAACTTGTAATTAGTGTTTGCATTAACGAGTCACTTTAAGTGTTATCGCCCTGATGTGACTAGAAATCTTAGCCTTAATCAGCTGACTTCAAATGGAAATTTCACTCTTTGTGTTGGGTGAGCATATGGTACTATCAGCCAAAAGTTGTTCAGAAGTAGTGTATCTAATAATGTATGGATCTGGTTCTATTCACTTTTATTGCACTGAAATGCAAGAGAATTGGAATTGAAAAAATGGTCTCGGATCAATGTTCCGGAGATTTCCGAATGAATTTTGAAAAGGTCTATTGGGTGAAAATGATTGATCACCAAGTGTTATATCCAGCCTCAAAGTATGGCTAAGTCTGAATATGAGACTGAGCACACAACATTTTTGATGATACAATTTTCAAACTATTTTAACAACAATGTTACTTCAGAAAGGCCACACATTCAATGTCACAAAAATACATAGTACTTCACACTGTGAGAAAGACACACAACTGGTATATACAAATATATACTCTGAGAGCTATCTAATAGTTACAATATAATGAAAGGCAATCTTCATTTTGGTCCATTATAAATAGGCAACTTAGTAGTATGTCTACTAAAATAAATATCATTTCTACAATAATCATATCTTATACTCTAAACATATCATTAAGGTGCAGTATTGCATCTATTTGTAGAATTGTGTCGTTCTTGAAAAAAATGAATGGTTGATTAAATGATTGCCATTGAATGGGAACATTTTGTCAAAAAGATACGATCATGCACCTCACTCAAACATACGTGATGGCTCATCCCGAAAGGGGAACTTGGCAGATCTAGATGATATTAATTTTGATTCTATCATCTATTGCAGCATTTTCTAAGCTTTAAAATGACACCTTACTTGTTGAAATTGATCAAGTCGATCAAATTTTACAACAGAAAATCGGCTGGAAATTCTTATCATTTTCTTAATTTTTCACTGCCTATTTTCATCAGTTTCTCGAAAAGTGTTCTGTCGCAACATCCCCCTTTCCAGGGCGAGTCATCACATATATTGAATTTTGTAAGTACCAGTATTTACTCAGTACTGTAGTCATATGACTTAGCTTGATAATTATGTTTATCTGATTATAGCAATACTGGATTATAGCTTTATACCGAGTCATATTAATTGATGAATATTTTCACCAACCCTGCTGATCTTGCATATACTCTATAACCTTGAAGAATGCAGTAAGCAATCTAGACTCTGTTATGAGATCCATAGCATATCCCTTGTATTCCACAACATTGTGAACTGTATTGTGCAAGAGACTAGTTATTAGGATTGAAGAAGACCAAATCACTGCATATTAATTTATTTTGTGCATGAATCTTCCATGATTTTGGTATTATTTTTGACTGATATTATTGCTACCACATGTACAAACCCGGGGGATAAACCTTGAACATAAGTTTATTTGAATATTCAGCAAGATTGGGTACATTGTTATGATAAGAAAAATGGACTAATTTATTTCCCTGAATGGTGGTTATATTGCTTAATGCGTATTAATTGGCTGCTTACTTCAAGTTTATAAGAGTATATGCTGAGTCAAATTAATTGATGCATATTTTCATCAATCCTGATCTTTCCTAATGTATATCAACACTGAAGACCCACAAACAGAGCAAAGTAATTGTAAGAGTATAAGGCCAAAAAAATAAAATGTTTGTCTCACATCCTTTTTGGAAAATAGCTATGCTATATGCGAACTTTTTAATTATTTTTTTCTAAGAAAAATAGCTATGCTATATGCGATTTTTTAAATTATTTTTTCAAAGAAAAAAAGCTATGCTATATTTGCGATTTTTTTAGCATGGTTTCATCATAGAATGGTACTAAAGGGAAATTACTAGATTAATGTTGTAGATAATTGAAAAGACTGTATAAAGACACATGTGGCTTTGAGAGTGGATCCACAGGGCGCGTTTGCCCGGGGGGGGGGGGTACTCACATATATAAGGTATAAGGGGACGTGCCGCCAAAATGGGTTGGTTTTTCACAAAAAAAAACCCTAGACATGGGTCCCATTTTCAGCCCCAAAATCCTTAAACATGGGTCACATTTTCACGAGAAACCGCTTAAATGGTCCAAAAATCATGAAAATTCTCTTGGCTTGCTTTGTGAGCACCAGAAAATTTTGAAAAATCAGCCTATTTTGGAGCAAAATCCCTAAACATGGGTGCACTTTTTCTCAAAAATTACCCTTAGAGATGGGTTAGCGTTCGTCGGTCCGGGTCGCACACCCCCATCCAGACCAAAGTGGAGTAACTCCCCGGAGCGTTTTATAGTATATACGATCTGAAGTACTGGACAAATGACTAGTTGCCAGACGGCTTTCTCGAGCTATATAGTCTCTTTTACAAACTGTTGATATTCTGGTACAGTACAATATGTCAAATATACAAATTGGCACGAAAGGCGAAAAAGCTTGACTGCGAAGAGATGAATATACAGCAACAAGAAAGGCATTTAAAATTGGCGAGAGCTTAGACTAATGCGCTGTTATACTCGCGGTGTATGTGAGACAAAGCATTTTTTTTTTTTTGGCCTAGAGCTCTCAATTGATGGATTTCATGATTGCTCTAATCTAAATCATAATACTCATTGGCAATAAAAACCTACATAAATTGCTTCTATAATTTAAATCATATTTCCAGACTAGAGTACTGTGCTAACCACAAAAATTTAACATAGAATACACATGGGAAATTTCTTCTCAATTTATTATATTGTATATATATATATATATATACAAATGGAAAATGTCCCCATTAATGGAGCGCATATAAGGAAATTTTCCCATTACTGACTTCATATGTAAATTATGGGAATTTCCCATTATGGACCAAACAAACGTTTCAGATTATGGACCACATACGGAAATTTCCCATTAGGGACCATGACAATTTCCCATATGGACCCTATAGGGAAATTTTCCATTGTGGTCCACTTGAAAAATTTCCCACTGTGTGACACATATAGACCAATCCATCAAACATTTACTGTGTTGATTACACCACAATAATTAAAATCTCCCAGGAGCTCAAATATCTGGTTGTTTTCACCAATAGAGCTTGATCAGACCACAAAACTCCTGGGAGTTGTCATACAGGAAACATGGCAAAAAGGGACTAGGCACTTCAGTTTTCCATATTGAGAAATCTATCAATTGTATACAAGTGCTAAATACTTACTTGAAGTACTAAATATTAGACGGTGTATTTAGACACACAACAAACAGTGTTTGAGACATAACAAATACACTACAGTTCAGCGTTAGAAGTACATTTCACAAATAGAGGTACAAGTTATTGAGTTGTATTTTATATCTACCAAAATAAACACTTACTAAGTAGTACATTTACATTTATCACAAAATATTTAGTATATAAAAGAGAAACTTCCTCATTTGGGGACCCAGACGCAGTGCCAGATGGTGTATTTAGATTCTGTCGATATCCATTGATAGATGCCCATCAACATCACTCGACATCAGTGTGCGTTGATGAGCGATGAACAACAATTCGCGTTTGCATCGATGGGCATCGCGTAATGCAGTTGAATTTAGTTCCAACTTCATGTAGCAATAGGTCTCTAATTTTTTTTATGAAGATGAGTATCTGTTAAATTGAAAACATTTAGAATTTAATTCATACTTTTCTAGGAAGATTTTCATTGTTGAAAGGTATTCAAACACGTTACAAAGTTGTTCATTGCAAATCAATGAACAACTCTGCATCCAATACGTTGAATACGTATGCGCGATGCCCATTGATGCAAATGTACATCGTTGTTCATCGCTCATCGACGCACATTGATATCAAGCAATGTTGATACAAATGAGCCATTTAGGTATTCTAACACGATACACTAACAGAGTTGCTCATCGCAACAGATACTCATCTTCATAAAAATATTTAGCAGAATCTGAAGCAAAATGCTAGTTTTTAAATGTTTGTTGCTTTGTTGTTTTCAACTGTTCCCAAGCGCCAGTCCTTTCACGTACCTAAGTTCCCGATGCTCAATGAACAGTGCGCCGAGTGACGTGTACTGCTTAAACCCACCTCCATGTACATTGTGTCATGCGTGATGCGCTTTTTTGAATATCAACTGTGGATTCATCAAAAATCAACAACTGCACGTTCCCATGTCAGAATAATCAGTGAGTTGTTGAAATTGAAAAATCATCCTTACCTTTGGTCTTAAAATATATGTATTTTAGTGATATTCTGCAATTGTCGATGAGCACAAAACAGAATGACGGCATAGTTAGTGCTCAACGACATCAATAGACTCAGAATCCAACATAGTGCTTGCCAATCTATACATATATATGCATATATCACTGATAACTTAATATAAAATTACAATGTTACCACCCTGTAAGTGGTATGAAAGTTAAGCTTAAGCCTCCATTTTCTGTTTAACAAATACGAGGGGGTATCAAAAAGTTTTAAACTTTACCCAGCAGAGATGGAGCTATATCATGAAATTTTGTCAGAATAGTCAATCGTTGTTATGTACATTATGGTGCAGAAATTGTCTCATAACTAGTTTTACTTTCTTTACAGGTGGTGATTCATGTCATCTACCTACCAGTTTAAAACATAAGCTGCATGGAGGAAATTGAGACATGTAATTAAGTCCCTGCATTTGAAGGGTTATAGGGCCCAGTAAATCTTATTAGCACCACCAAAGTTTAGTTGTTTGATACCTTAGTAACAGGCAGGGTTTCCACTATCCATTGATACCAAAATTATGGAAATCGGTCCTCGAATGACGTCACAATTGTGTAATAAAACATGGCCGAGCTGAAAATGTTGATTTTCATTGAAATATAAAGTCAGACTTTTTCAATAGAGAGGATCCCTACAATATCAGTCTGTAGACAGTCAGTGAAAAGTGGGAGAAATGTGCTATTTTGCACATTGACTATGCACAGATGCTTAAAGTATCTCATAATGAAATTTCATTCCTGACGACATTTCCTCTGGGTAAAGTTTAAAACTTTTTGATACCCCCTCGTATGACCAACTGACAAAGACAACCCGAGAGGGGTTGGCTAGGGCGATTAAATATTACTTTTTTGCTTGATAATGGTTTTATTTTCCTGAAGACCAATTTTAGAAATGTAAATGTTTGCTTAGTTTCTGAATTACTATACTGATTTTCAGGTTCTAAATTCAGCATTACATGATTTTCCCTTTTCCGTGTTATACTTCCCATTTGTTGCTTTTCTCTATTTCAGAAAATGGAGGCCTTAATAGTAAGCTTCAACCATCATGTCAGATACAGCTTGTTTTGGCAATTGAAACTTAAGTACCACCACCAATGATAATCTAACAAATGGAAAAATAGAAATCTGTCAAACTTAAAGTATGTACATGCTGTTTAACAAAAACTGCAAATCAAAAATAATAAGTACATTTACATTTATACATTAGCAGAAACCTAAAGCATAAACATGCTTTAGCAAAACAACAAAACATATGACACATAATTGTCATATCTCTGAAACAAAATGCTAACTTATTGCACTTTTGTTGACGCAGCATATTTCAATACAATATGCTTTTCACTATTGTTTATAATATTAAGACAGACTTTTTTATTGTCCCAGATAATTGGTTTGGAAGTGGTCAAGTTGCAAACAACCTTGCTTTACCAATTATACATTTCTAAGGCTAAAACATTATTATTTGTCTCACGTCCCTTGGACATTTTCAAAATACAACACAGTATGCAATATTTTATTTTATTTCTATCAAACTTAGGATAGTTGAGATTTGTCTTGTGATTCTTAATCATCAACTTCTTCATATAAATATATCTTGGATGTACATTATGGTCTTCTGACACTATATAATCATCTTTTGAATTTCTCAAAGAAAAGGTGACTTACTGCATGTTTTTTTTGCTAATTTTATTGAAAATAAAAAAGAAAATCTGAATTAAAATTAATATTCAGCATTTTCACCATCTGACAAATGCAGTAAAAATCCAAAGCATGCGAGAGATGTGAGACAAACAATGTATTTTTTAGCCCTAATAATTCTTGACATGCTTCCAATAGTTGCAGTAGTCAGGACATTGTGGGCTAAGTTGGTATAAAGCAACCTACATGTAATAAGCAATGCACTTGTCAAAAAATGTCCTGGCCCCTGGGTACCAAGAGATGGCCAGGACTTGCACTTGAGGTGTCTTTTTAAAATTTTGAATTCCCCGACCATGTCCCGGTCATCATACATTATATTTGGATGCCAAATCCCGGTCAAGTCCTGACCCAAGCTAGCCATTCAAAAAATCAATTTCGGCAAATTACGACCTTGACCCATATTTTCACCTGTATAGCAAAATAAAGTTTGCTGCATTTACGGCTCGTTTGAAATGGATAGTCACATATCAACTTGTTTTGCTGGCCACAAAATTGTCTAGGTATGGCAAGGTTGAGATTGATCACTTAAATATTTGACGCAACATCTATGAGGGGGTACCAAAAAGTTTTAAAGATCACCAAGAATAAATAAAGCCAGGAACATAATTTTATTATTTGACCCTTAATTCATTTTTACATAGACGCTGTGCAAAGTAACACATTTCTCCCACTTAAAACTGCCAGTCCACAGACAGACTTTGTAGAGATCCTCTTTTAGCCAAAAAAAACCCACATTTTGTTTTGCTAAAACTCAACATTTTCATGTCAGCCATGCTTTATTACAACATTGTGACGTCATTTATTGACCGATTCCCATATTTTTGACATCAATGGATAGAGGAGATCATAACCTGTACTATTGGGTGTGTCATCATAGAATTACAGGGCTGTAACCCTTTGAATGCAGGAATTTAATCATGCAGCATTTCTTAGATTTCTCCATACAATTTATCTGGTTAGCGGAGGCAGGTTGTTGATATCTATTGACACCTGTTTAGAAAGTATAAATTTCATTGATACCATTTTTGCACCATAATGTACACAAGGACCAGTGACCATTCTGAAAAAAAGTTTTGACATAGCTTCTTTTCTTTCCTTCTGGGTGATCTTTAAAACTTTTTGATACCCCTTGTACAACAGAAACTCTGCAGCTTTATGCTACACATTTCTTAAAGGTAAAATTGAATTAAAAATGTCCATTTCCATCTAATCTCCAATTGTCTATTGGCATAGAACAGGCCTGGCATAGAGTGGTTGTGATGATTAATCTCTCATTGAGGTAACATGTTTTAAGTGTTTGTTTTGTTTTCATTTCCCAAAAAAGAAAACAATCAGAGTAATGCAAGTCTAATGCATAAAATGTTATCTAACTTGGTATGCAAAAATACGGACTGGACGGCAACATACAGTAATTATATTGCATTGTACATGAGTTAAATTAATTCATTAATATCACCAGTCAATGCGAGGCTATTTGGACCAACTTCTGCGGAAATAAACAGCTTTGCTTCATTTATTTTACCACTAACCAAAGTGATTCCTATTTTAGGGAAAATTAGGGCAAATGGTGCTCATCTATTTTGAGCCTCACAGAATACTACATGACTTACTAATCATCTGCCCCTGGTATTTCTTGGCCATTTCTGTCATTACTATAACGTGTGCTGCAGCCCTAAATAGATGTGATTGATGCGCTGATTGCCAGTAACCCCTCCTCTATAGTGAGCCCTGTTATTGTATACTACAAGCCTTACTAGTCACCTGTCCCTGGTATTTTTTAGCCCTCTCCGTCATCACTATAACGCGAGCTGCAGCCCTAAATCGATGTGGTTGAAATCCTCGTCCGGTTAGTACGTCATCAATATCTTTGATGTTCACAACATCTTCATTGTCTTCTCTTGCTTTGGCAATTATATCTTGTAATTTGGCCTGTGACAAATAAAACAAAATACGAAGTAGAAAAGATGAAAAGGTTGAGTTTGGAACTATACAAAATTGAAAAGAAAGATACACTTTGTTAGTAAAACAGTAAAAAGATTTAAATAGTGGTTTTGGTTCAAACTAAAAAAGTGAAACAAGTCAAAACTGAAAAATTAAATTGAAATGGTTAGTAAAAGAAATATAAACATTAGGTTTTCCACTGCAACAGGGACACAAATGATGTATAAATCCCTGACTTTTAGGTTTTTTTCTCACAGATGCAGTTGCTTACGACTGCAGGATAACGATTTTTTACATAAGTAGTAAAAATTAAAAAAAAAAATGTTTGCCCGCTTTGCATGCGCAAATTTCAATGCACATTGAACACATGCTTTACCAACATGTTTGGTTAATCACACGTCAACACATCACTGCGTTATATATGCGCGGGAAATTATGCAGACGCAGATGTGCCATCAAAGTAATAAAATTTTATAGCAAAATGCCTGTTTTTGTCATTTTGCTTGAAAACTAATACGGTGACCCTATTGTTTCATTTCAGTATTTTGAAGTACACAAAAAATGCTTTGACATATGCAAAAATTAAAGGGAAAAAAATAAATGGAGCATTAACTATTTTACAAATACATGATAGACTTTATTTTTTAGCTTTTCCTATACTTTGTGTGTTAAATCAAGAGAATTTGGGGAAAATGTGTACTTTTTGAAATGTCTGTATCTCAAAAATGAGCATGGTGACTTATTGTTTTTATTTTAGATATGTTCTCAACACAAATAAATCTACCAAATGCTAGATTTTTAAGAAAATCAATGGAGATTTTGCATCTGTGAGAAAACCAATTCAAATGCTGTGCACAAATGGCCGTGCCATTGACTGGCAGTGAAGGAGTTGTGTTGATCCCCTATTAAATTACAGAAAATTACAAAAAGTGGAGACTGGCCAAATTGCTTTGAAAGACAGGCACTCCAACCATGCAAATTCTGACTCTCCCCTATTCTTGTTTGCACAAGAAGCTTATGGAGTTTAGCAGACCAGAGCAGAATTAAAACAAAATGTTTGTTGGTTTGAGCCTTACTATGGTCCTTTGGACATTTTTTTTCCCCGGGAGGGGTACATAGTACAGAAATGGTAACGGGGATGTGCCGCAAACTTGGGTAGCAAAATCAGGCCGTCTGGTATGCCAATTGGTCCTTTTTCTTTGCAAAATGTGGTATTTTCATGGGTCTGTTTGTCAAAATTTTCTGAAATTCAAATTTTGGATTTTTTTCCTAAATTTCAAACAAAAATCGCATAAATTTGTACCAAATTAGCGTAAATTTTTGCAAAATGTTTGTATAATTTGACTCAAAATTTGAGTATTTGGTATACCGATGGGTCCCTTTTTCTTGAAAATTAGTAAATACATGGGTGGTACTTCACATTTTCACGCAGCACACCACTATCAAAAACAAATTTGAGTACCCCCCATCCCCGGATTTTCTCATCCCAGATTCAACATTTTTCCACTTAATCATAACACAATTGTTTGACCTATCTATGCATAAGAAATATCATGTTCTTGCCTTGGGCCAGTAATAGTGAGTTTTACTCATTAAACTAAACCCTTTGAACCCGACGAGCCGATATACCGGCTCACATGTACATGTACCGTATACCCGATGAGCCGGTTTATCAGCTTTTACATCACATGTCAGAAACTTGATGTGCCTGTCAACCGGCAATGGGTAGTTACAATTTTAAACTGTTTTATTTACATCGAAAGACAACAATGAAGCTTTGAACCCATTGTTGATGGGTCATTTAGCTTTTATTTACCCAACAGAGGTTAAATATTCCTCATATTTTAGTAAATTTGAATGCAATTTTCAACAAAAGTGGCTCCACCCATAGACTTCAATGTAAATGTCGGATATGTTGGTCGACATAAATAGTATTCTTTTTTGAATGCTGGTTAGTGAACAATACAGACTACTGTAAAATGAAAATGTATATCAAGGGAAATCAAAGTAAGTTTAAGGGTAATATTATTGTGATTTAAACATTCGGGTTGGCCACGGGTCAGCGGTACAGATACACATGGAATAGCCAAGATTCAAAGGGTTAAGATTATCAGTTTTCTATGCAATTATAATCAAAATGTTAACTATTAGGGTTACTCATTGGTCACTAACTATTTGAAGCCAATTTATGTGATGCCATATATTTGATGTTTTTCACCCAGTCTCGGTTATTACTAGTATCTGAAAACACACTTTGAATAATTGAACACCGACAATTTGTTGCACCAAAGTATTGTGAAGGTCATTAGAAAGTATGTTTTGACTCTTACTCACTCTGTGATGATCTATCATGTTTTTGTTTTGCTAAAAACAGTAGTCATTTGAACCAATATGCAGCAGAGACTGATATGTATAAAAGACAAACTCTTAATCAGTTTCTGTCACAATTTTTTTTTCCTACTGTACCAATTAAGCCAAAGTACTACAGCAAAGTTCTGATCCAAAAATACAATTAAAGCATGCAAACACAAAAGCTCACTAAAACAACATGTAGCAGAGACTAATCGGTATAAAAGACAAAGTCTCTGCGGCAGATTTGCTTTCCTATTGTATCAAGGAAGTCAAAAGCGATATGATTAAGTTTTGATGCAATCAAACAATTTCATTTCATTTCATTTTATTTAGGAAAACATACATCCAAGGATAAAAACACAGAAAAGTATACAATAAGATACACTTATTTCCACTGCGGTCCTTAGACAAGCCTAATAATAACATATAAAATCACCTGAAAGAATTGCACATCATAATATTTAAATACAGCATATGGACCACTTTTCAGTAATCATATAAGATAAAAGATTTTTAAATAAATACAAAAATATCATAATAAACACCAAAACTTAAGATCAGGGCCAGCCCGATACTAAGATGAACTAAAAATTGCACGCTCCGATTTTGAAAGCTCTTCAAAAAAGTGAGCCTTAACTTCCCTTTTAAAAATGTCAAGGCATTGTTGTGATTGAACCATGTGTGGCAGAGAGTTCCATAGTTGGATTCCGTTGAAATAAAAAGAGATTTTTTTCCATGTGTACCAGTACAAGGCAAAAAAAAAAATGTGTGCAAACAAGAAAGCTCACTACAACAGCATCATGTAGCAGAGACTGATTGGTATAAAAGACAAAGTCTCTGCAACAGATCTGCTTTCCTACTGTACCAAGGAAGTAAAAAGCACTATGGTAAAATTTTGATGCAATAATACAATGTGTGCAAACAAGAAAGCTTACTAAAACAGCCTCATGTAGCAGAGACTGATTGGTATAAAAGACAAAGTTTCTGTGACAGATTGTCCTTTGTACTTGTATCAAGAAAATCAAACACACTACAGGAAAATTTTGATGCAAAACTAACTAAAACAACATCACACTGCAATTCAGATACAAGACTCCTGGTGCAATTCTTGTGAATATTTCATGGTTTGGTCACTTAGGTATTCAAACATGCTACAGAGTTGTTCATCGCTAATCAACAACGATGCATCCATGCGTCTGCGTATTTGTTATCGCGCGAGGGTGGCTTTA
>JXSR01S075215.1:10569-20807 GCA_000969725.1 Ophiothrix spiculata | reverse complement strand
CACAATAATAAAATAATACATAAAAGAAAGCAGAAAATCAGTTCTCAGGAAACAAAAATGTCTAAGCTGGTGTTTGAAAACAGAGACAGACGCCGCCTCTCTGATGCTATGAGGAAGATGATTCCAAAGCCTCAGCCCGCACACTTGAAAACTTTGTAGTCAGCTTGTCGTTTAGGACGAGAGATTATCAATCTTGTAGCATCAGAGTACGAGCGTAGTCGACGTCTTCAGTCTTCAGCATCATGAGTGTTCTGTAATTGAAGAATATTATTAAGGGATTCTTGCACTTAGTGATGTACTTTTAAGATAGGTAAAAACTTAACCCTAACCATGACCTGCCCCAACTCACTAAACCATGATCCATCTTGACTCACTAAGCATGACCAGACCCTAACCCTAATCCTAAACCCTAACCCTTAAAATTTTGGACGAGACCTAAAGTATACTAAGTGTGTGATCACACCTAGCTAATTTAATGTAGGGACATGGAGTTGACCCAATACGAACCCACTTCTCAGTGTAGTGTGATAATAAAATAAGTGGTTTCGATGCTACATTGAACCCACATTAACAAGTGGTTACAAATAACTGTAACAACCTGGATAACAACACACAATTCAATGCCTCATGTTTTCAAAAATTGTATAGAGCTTACTGTAAATACGATCTTTATAAATATTTTGATAAATATGATAAAGTAAAGTCTTAACATCTTGAAAATATTCATTATTTCAGTGTTTTGTTTTCACATCCTGGTAAGTGGACTCGCTCCACTTACATCATAACCCACTTTTAATCCACTATGCAGGTGTGAACACAAAACTAATGTGGGTCGACTCCACATTGGACCTAGGTTGAACCCGGGTCGAACCCACATATTTGTGATGTGAACACGCACTTAGTCCTAACTTGATTTGGTCACAAATTTAACATACATGTTTTCCTTATTTAATGAAGGAAATTACAATTTTGAAGTTTAGTTTGTGACCATTTCAACCAGGTCTCTTTTAGGAAATGTTACCCGGGTATAAAAATTTACAGGGTTTATGAGAAAAATATGTGACAGGGGAAAGTGGGGGTCAAAAACGTAATCAGATCACACACCTTGAAGTGAAGATTTTCTTTTTTCCAAAATATCAAAACCTAGAAATATCCTCAACCTTAATCTTTCTAATGGCACATATCTTTGAAATGGTAAAATATTCCAAAGGGAATCCTTGAATCGCAGTGAAGCAATACAAATGCATTAATTCGCTCATCACAACACTATATGACACTACACATCAAGTAATCAGTAATCTTGATTTCCATTAAAAAATTTACAACACATCAAAATAATAGCAAAAATAAATACACAATGGAGGAGTAGACCGGATAGTCAAAAAGGTCAGAAATTAGCCTACCCCTTACAAAACTAAACAACAACAAAAAAATTAACACAAATCTGAAGGAACAAACAAGTTTACGCACTTTGTTTGTGAGCAACTATTTTTGAATTCACAAACCCCCGGATGTCCGCTACCAATTAGCCAGCCAGGTCTACTACTCAATAAGCAAGGAATGCAACATTACACGTAGGATTTTGATGAAATTCCATCTTATCTGGAAGTTCTGATAAGAAATGAATAATACGATACTTACCTATCATTGTGGTGAATCTCCATCTTCTCTGTGAGTTCCTTTCCATTAACCAGTAGCTTAGCATTAGGACATGGTTTAATCACCACAATACCATCACGATTTGTGATCACTGCATGCTCTTTCTGGATACTGTTGATAAAAATGTAAGGATTATTTTTTTTTTTTTATAGTTATAAGTTTGAATTACTGGTTAAAGTCGGCGTCACAATTCTTCAGGCGAAATCGAAATAAAAAGTTACCTACTAAAATTTGCCCACCATTGATGGCTAATAAGTAAATAAAAAAAATTCCCAGGCAGGTATCCAAAAATATGTGGAGGAAATATCTTTTATTTTTGATCGTAGAAATAAAATAGAGGTTTGATATTGCTTAATAAATAAAAAAAAAAGATTGTGTCCTTTAAGGAACATGTGCGTGTGTGTGTGGGGGAGGGGGGGGGGGGGGGGGCTTTGACAGGCTCAAGATTAAAATCAGACAGAGTTAACTTACTTCAATCCAGACAAGAGAATTTCAGGTTGTGGCTCTGCTTTGTTATTTCCAACTCTTGTAATACCTAACATAATGATAAAACAACAATTGAAAGATTGTTTTAATAGAAATCATTAAATATCATTAACTCTTACGCTCCAGAAATTCCTTTTTCACAAAACGCTCTATTTGGAAGGAAATCCACTCACATTGCCACAAGGGTATTCATTTATGGTAGCTGTAGATCACCAGGATTATTCTTTTTGCCAAATTGATGATGGCGCTAGATACCTCTTCGTATCGGGCAGCTACAGGCTGAATTTAATTTTTTTTTTTTGCCTTTAATTTTTTTTTTCACTGATATTTTTACAAGTTACACTGGAAATTAATTCTGGCAAATCATGCAAGCTCTTGCGAGCCGCTGTGATTGGCTTTCCAGAGTGAAAGAGTTAAAGGTAGGTATTCCGATCTGGTGACAAATTTAACATTCACTCTTTTCATATTTGAATGAAGGGTCTTCACCTACATAAAGCAATTTTAAAGTTTCATGTGCATGCCTTGAGCCAAATTAATGCTATAAGTAAAAATGTGTCAGAAGATGGCCCAAAGAAACATATAGGATATTTATTTTTGTTAACAAAATATTCCAGTTATTCGGCACTTTTTTGACCATATCTCTTCAATGAAACATAATAAGGGTGTGAAAATTCACAGGGGTTATGAGAAAAATATGTGCTATCATGTGGTATCAAAATCTCCGATTTGATTTTGTGAGTGAAAGTGATTGGCTTTAAACAGATTGATTAGGATCAGTAGAATGCCAGGTAAACTACTTATCCAAACTTAGGTTTTTGGCACTATTAATTGGAACACACTACAACAAGATATGTGTCAATGTTTAAAGGTGTAAGATCCAATTTAACACGGGTATAAATCATTTCACATTCTTAGTCACTGATTGTGATTTTACTACATAATAAGGAAAATTATGAGACAATAAATGACAGTGCGCTCAGCATCAAACGCAGTGGAGCCATGCGTTGAAAATCATGACGTGATGTAAACTCATGCACACACGCGACACGTACTGCTCTATAATATTGACAGGAATATTGTATGTTTGAAAAGGGGAGTACATTTTTCAATAATGATGTCTATTATCATTCGGGAAACATAATTAATTAAATTATTCTTGCATTAAAATTACTCAAATTTGTGACTAGAAATAAAAGATAAGATTTATTGGTTTGCCTATCATCTATCATCTCATAATGGATGGGCGTACATGAATTTTTCGTAATGGAAACCCCACATTTTATCTCTAACTAATTGACGTTGACTTCCAATATGTATTTTGTGAGGTTCCACCCTCGGGTTGCTTCTTCTTCTTGCTTCTGAGGCAAAACAAAGTATACAACCTTTGGGATTAGGCTTTTATGCAAAATACACTGTACATAAATAATTAACTTTACAATTTTGGTGGTATCTGAAAAACTTTTGGAAGGTAAAGTGTAGATTTAAAATCAGAAAACTGTGGCTTTCATTTAGCAACAAAAAAATTCACTACCTCCGGTTGAGCCCTGATGGATGAGAATGCATGGTGCTGGCTATGGTAGTAGTCAGCACTTGCTTATGAGCAATATCATGTTTTTGACCATGTAACGTTTACAATCGCCCATATGCAATGGGCTTAGTAAAAACTATGCTTTGGGCATACTTAATTTTGAGGACATAGCTGAATTAGAAGGTAAAATAACAGTAAGCCAAACTTAATGTGATGAAAATATATCAATTTCACCTCGTTTGTTCCGTTAAAATTGCTTTTTGGATTTTTCTGAGGATTTTATCGCGGTTAGATGAGTCAGTGTTGTTTTAGTTTTGTACCAGTTGTATTTTTAGGCCTACATACATATTATATAAATGCCTGAGAGTGCAATAGTACAAAATATATTATGAGGTCAAATTTGGACTTTTCTACACGAGGCGTAGCCGAGTGAAATGGATCAGTCCAAATTTGATCGAATGATATATTTTGTACTATTGCACGTGCATAGGCAATCAATATTTGTTTTATATCATGATATCACACAGGTTTGTTTCATGCCGTGCAATAGTACAAACTATTGCATGGCTTAAATCACTGTAATCATGATACAATAATTATTATAAGGCCTGATATTGTTTATATTTTCAACTTAACCTTCCAATGTATTATTATTATGCTCTATGTAAACTTCAATATCATATTTGATCCTTGACAAGTTTTTGTACCTTGTTTGTTAGACTACTTTTTATGAATTTTATTTTGACATAACTTAACTCAAGCTCCCACTTTCAACCAATCAGATGACAGGAATCTATTATGTGATACTTAAAGCTGAATTCATACTTAAATCGCAATGTGTTGCGTTTCCGATAATGTTACCGCAAACGAATTCACACTAAAAGCGCAAATGGACTGCAACAGCCGACAACATGAAAACGCAATGGAAAGTTGAGCTTTCCTTAACTCGGTTTGAGGTGCCGCATTCGGTATTGCGTTTTGATATCGATTGATTGGAAATCCTCAAATCTTTTACTGCACATCCTCGGTGCGTTGTGCATTTGCGTTTGCTTCGAGTCTACATTCAGCTTAATTCATTTAGGTGCCAGTCTTCAACTCACCTGTTTTGGCAAAGTGGATCACCATCCCTGTCAAGGCAGGATCTTCATTCATATTCCACAAATGAGGCGTGACTTTCATTTCCTCACGTTTCCGCCTCTCTTTTTCAAGCTCTTCCTGTTAACATGAATTATAAATAATTTCTTGGTCAAACTTTTACTTTCATTGCAGAGGCGACAAAGGCCTTGAAATATAAAATATTCTACTTGAAAGCATCTGCATCATATTATTTCCTCATTGGATCCCACATTGCTTGGTCCACAATCAAGACACATTATACGCTATTCACAGATCAGCATTTGATCTCATTTTGTTTAACTCTACCAAAAATTAAAGAAAAACTAAATTAATGTACCTCTCAATGAACATTTGTGGCTGTCCAGCCCGTATAAGCCGTATAAGGTGAAAATACATGTCAAGGTCTTCATTTGTCGAAACTGATTTTTTTGACAGATTCACAATCCTTGTACTTACTACAAAACACCAGCAAAGTTTCATTTAAAAAAAATGAGAGGAAATATGAAATCTGCAGATTTTTAAGACAATCTACAGAAAATATAGGGCTTACTGATCGTTAAATGCGTTTATCTCAGTTATAATTTTTACTCTGTGACGGACCATAACTTGACTTCTGGAAATCGAATAGAGTTCATTTAGGTATAATTTTAATTCTTATAAAATGGTCTTTGCAAATATTTAAAAAAATCAAAATGACAGGAGGTTGCATTTACGGCTGGTTTGGGATGGACGGTCACATTTATCATTGAAAGGATCTCTCGTCATGCTTTGGCCGAACTCACAATTCGGATACGTATCTGAATTTAGATACCCTGTAATTCTGATACCCGTATTTGAATTTGGATTAAATGAAATGAATATTCAGCTTCGCCGCGTACCATAGCTGTATGTACCAAAGTCAATAACATCATCATTTTTCATCTAATTCTAACAAAGTTTTGGCCAAATTAGATTGCTTTCTGTTATCAAGACACGTTTCGAAGCTGTTCCGCTGGAATTGCATAGATGGAAATGACAGTTTCACAGATACGTTTATTGTAGATGCAAGAAAGATTTTCTACATGTACTTGCCAGCTTGCGCTATCAATTTTTTACATGCGCAACGACAGGCGTATCAGAATTTGGATACGTATCCGAATTGTGAGTTCCGCCGATACCCACTGGGAATTGAGTATTACAGAGCATCTTCCTCGTATCTAGAGAGGGGGGGGGGGAGATTATTATACAGATGATAGATTCTGGACTTACTGTTGATTCTATGGCCATCCATCCCACATGCAACAAACTACATTTTGGACTACAGGTGAAAATGCATGTCGAGGTCCTAATTTGCTGAAATTGATTTTTGACCGTTTAATAATCCTTGGGCTTAATTCAAACCACCAGCAAAGTTTTATTTTAAGAAAATGATCAGAAATATGAAAAATATCTGTGTAATTTGAGGACAATCAACAGAAAATATAGGGCTTACCAATATTTAAACACATTTATCTCAGTTATTTTACTCCCTGACAACCTTTCACAGACCATAGCTTGACTTATGGAAATCGAGTGAAATTAATTGAGGTGCCATTTTTGTATAAAAGTGAAAATGACAAGAGGCTGCATTTATGGCTGTTTTGGGATGGACGGTCACATATGTGAATGCTATTGATCTTCTTTTTACTTCTGTTGCCAATCTTTAAAAACTCTTTACTAACCACCCATTGCCACTCTAAACAAGCATTTGTGCTAATATCTAGTAGTTAAGGAAAACCCGGGGTTGTGATATTATTTCTTGTGTTCTTTAAGGGCATAGTTAACCCCTCATTTTCTGAAATATTTTATGCTTTGTAACTCAGCAACCGATAAGTAAATCCATATAAAAGTATACATTTCTAGATGTGGAGTTTCATGTAGAAGATGATGGTTAGGTCAGTTTTGGACCAAAATGTACGATTTTGGACCAAAGTCCAAAAAACCCTTGTTCTTGGACAACTGTATTTGTATACAACCTTTTCATGCTTACACTATATATACCTCATTTTTTCATGCTTACACTATATATACCTCATGTACCATATATGTATGAAACCATGTAAATTGTTTTTTATTCAACTATTGTATGCATGGCTTCCTTGGAAATCAGTGCTTATCATTGAAGGGGCTACCCTGCCTAAAGAAAGATTAAATAAATAAATAAATTAGTACTGGGGCAGTACCTGTTGTGATGTTTGTACTTCTTTCAACCTCTGTTCCCAGCTCTGTTTCATCTGGTCCATTTCTGCCTGGTTTTGTTGTAAGCGATTCTCTAGCTCTCGTTTCATTTCTTCCACCTCTGTAAAAGTAGATTAAAATTTTGGTTAGATCATTTACAAGAACATTAACTGGTTAGGTTTAATGACACTGATATGTAATTGTTTGTGGATATACTGTAAATGCCAATATTTTCGCGCTCAATAATGGACCATTTTGCGGGTTTTTATTTTCGCGCACATGAACATTGAACAAGTATGGAATTTCCTTTGAAACAATTACACATTAATTTTTGCGGTGCATTTATTTTCGCCCTTTTCCATGCAAAAATAAATGTAGCGCGAAAAATACCACTTATACAGTACATTTTTGAAACATGTACCCGGTTCATGGCAGTCAAGGCATATCACATAAAAAGTGCTTAAAAGTGTAGGTTCTGATCACAATTTCATCCCCAGAGCTCAACTGGAAGTTGTACATTTTTGATGTCAAATTGAGCCCATATTTTTCTGGTTATAACGCCAAAATTAACTATAGTTTTTGCAGATATGACATGAAATATAAAATTAATTGGTATAGCTATTTTCTATTTCGTGTGTATTTATATAACAGCCTCATCCCCAGAATTACATACTTTCTTTAGCCTCTGGAGAGTACACAAGAAATCATATACAAATTAAAAACACAATTAACAACACATTATGGGGAATGTGATCAAAAGGCCAGAAAGACCAGAGGTAATCACAACCCTTTAACTTAAAGAAACACAAATAATTACAAAAACAAATAACCTATACAAAAGGCAGTGACTATATACAAGACTAGTCGTGTATACAGATACCAACATGTTATGTACAAGACCGTCTATATAATAGTAGAGTTACGTAAAATTAAGAGCAGTCGTATCTTTTTCGTTCAGTTAGTCTAAAAAGTATAAAGATATAAGGATAGAAGCACCTATAGTGTGTAGTGGCAACGCCACTGTAGTAAGTTCAGACTTTTATCCAATCTGGGAGCGTAGCGTCTTAGGTAAGAACTAATAAGGCATAAAAGCAGAGCTGAGGAAGACGAAGCGATGGGGCTGACCAAGGACTAACCATCCTCTGTAGGTCCAATTTTATTTAGAAAAATCAAGGACTAATCATCCTCTGTAGGTCCAATTTTAGTCTTGTATATAGTGATTTGCTAGTTA
This sequence comes from Ophiothrix spiculata, assembly GCA_000969725.1. Lineage (NCBI taxonomy): Eukaryota > Metazoa > Echinodermata > Ophiuroidea > Amphilepidida > Ophiotrichidae > Ophiothrix > Ophiothrix spiculata. The sequence goes on along the minus strand of JXSR01S075215.1, from coordinate 12,591 downwards.
CGCGAAAGACGGTCTTGTATATAGTGTTTGCCTATACAAAAACCAATTTGCTCCAAACAAGATATTAGTGATAATCTGATAATATTTGATGCTTTTGCTGAATACGGAAGTGTTTTATTGATTTTGAGTTTTTTATTTTGTGATCAATACATTTCCAAAGTATAGAACCGCAATTTAAACAGATTGATCTGAAAATACTTTTTTTTTGTTTCTAGTTAGAGTAAAATTTCCATTTGTGGTGTAATAGTCATGGGAATCATTATTTTTGGAAAAGAAATTTTTGAAGATCTCTGGGAGTTGATTTAGAGAATACCTAAACATGAAGACACCAACTTCAAGTTTATAAGTATCATAGACATTCAGAATTTTCAATTGTTTAAACAAAGGAGCAGGATGACTTCTATAATGACTATTTGTAATTGATCTTACAGCCCATTTTTGAAGTTTGAATATCTAATCTACATAGGTATGGCAAGTATTTCCCCAGACCATTATGTTATTGATATAGGGTAACACTATGCAGTATAATGTACAACATACATACATAATTTATTTCTTCCACACATGCACATTACCGTAACTAACATATCCAAAAATAGTACAGTAAACTGTTAATAAGACATTGTGGAGGAGGGCTGGGAAATAAGCATTAAGCCTGTCGAGTCCCAGACTCCAAATGACTTACACTGTATATAGAATATAAACAAAATTGAAAAAGCATACCATCCGCCCATTCCACAATGCGATGGCCACAGAGCAAAAAGGAAGAATGGTATGGTTCACTAATTGATATAAAAATAATTAGTGAATTGATTTTACATGATTATTATAACAACTCTTTATCTACATGTAATATTTATGAATTCTGATCTTGTTTCTTAACATAATCAGCAATAAGAGCATTTTTATATGAATATTTGAAAGACTTTATATTACTATTCATTTTAATATGTTTAGGTATATCATTCCAGGTCTTGAAACCTTGATAGGAAATAGATTTATTGCAAAATTCAAGTTTACCTTTAGGAAATTCAAAATTAGAAGCATTTCTAGTGTTATAATTGTGGTTATCACTATTAGTATTAAGGGGTGAAAGCACATCACTCATTGTTTAATTTTTGCAAATTTATTTTTTAGCATAACTTTTGAACAAAGTGCTTAAAGTTAATAAAAGTATACATTTCCAGAAAGGAATTTTCACAAGGAACATGATGGTGATGTTGATTTTTAACCAAAAATCACATTTTTTGAGAAAATCATGAAAAACACATTTTTTGGCCATTTGGGTTTCCAACCAAGCTAAATATAACATTTTTTGAAAAAATGACCTAGGAATGGGTATTTTTAATTCTAAACACTCACTCGCATGTTGCGTCTTTTTTACTTTTTTGGATTTTGGCAAATTTTTTGATTTTCATGCCAAATAAGGTCAAAAATTCACTTTTTTCCATTTTTGGCCATTTTTTGGCCTTAGCCCAAGAAGTTATCCCATAATTGAAATGTGATAAAATCATAGTGAAGTAGAGGCTTATTAGTGCAGATTCTGGAAGAAATTTGTTTACTTTATACAAGATACCTATGCTACTTGAACATTTTTTACAGAGCTCATTAATATGATTCTTCCAACTTAAGTTTTGATCAATAGTTACTCCAAGGAACTTAAATGAAGTCACATTATTTATTTCAATATTATCAAGAGCAAGTTTAAAGTTATTACTTATTTTATTAGTTTTATATTTGGTCACAAAGAGCATATAGTTTGTTTTTTAAGATTGAGAGATAGTTTATTAGATTTGAACCATGTGTTTAATTTACTAATTCCATTATTGAATTTATGTCCTTGTGGGAAGTAAAGACACTTGTGTCATCTGCAAAAAGAATAAGTGAGAGGTCGGGTACCGAATTTGGAATGTCGTTTACATACAGTGGCGTAGCTAGAGGGGGGGCCGACAAAACAGTCATTAATAATAATACAAGATTAGGATTCAAAAATACCCTGATACCATTCCATTTTCTCTATTA
>JXSR01S075214.1:55325-66103 GCA_000969725.1 Ophiothrix spiculata | reverse complement strand
AACATCCAATAACCAAAATCAAGGTGTCATTTTAAAGCTTAAAATCTCAGCTTTCAGATGAGACCAAAAAATAAATTTTGATTTTGCCGACCTTAAGGTACCTTTCGATATGACGGGTCACATATACGAGGAGTATTCTGGCTATATTGGTTGATTGGTGCAAAACTCAAAATTGAGTAAGTAAATTAAGTAGAGATTCATACATAGTGGTAGAAACTGAAATTGGAGATGGATTAAACTTCTGCACTAAGAAATTTATGTAACAGGAGTACTTTCAGATACTACATCTGTTGTCAGCTGATGTTCTGCTGTTTTCTTCTTGTTTGTGATGTCAGAGGATGGTATATAAAGAGGGGCGGGTGTAATTCTCTAACTCTGGTTCTTGTTACATCCTATACAATCCTCTGACATCAATAAAAATAGAAATACAAAGAAGAACATCAGCTGACGACCGATATTGAACATTTGAAAGTACTCCTGAGGTTTAAAAATTTCTGTAGTGCAGAAGTGTAATTCATCACCAATTTTAAAGGTGCATTGGACAGAATTTCATCTACAGGTGATATACACTCTTTATGTCCGATAATAACTTTCTTTCAATTGCCGAATATTAAGAGAATTTTGATCAAAACATCAAAAAGTATTATTTTGTTTTGCATGTTGATCTTGGGTATGAGGCTATTCTCTTATATTGATGCAATAAGTCGGAAAAGAGATTATGTTTAATTGCTAAAACATTGCTTTTACTTTGTAGATTACAATTAAATAAAAATAAATGTCAATTTTCCATTGAATGTACTGATAAAACCAAGTTTGAGATTTCAACCTCAGGCCGCAGTATTTTTCGTTGTCGGCAACGAAAATTAATAATCAAGGTAAATGTGAATATTTTGATATAGGGACTGTAAATTTGACAATGAAATTTTGGATGCTTCATTATTAGTGATGGGCCGATTTAATCGGCCGAATCGGAAATCGGGATCGACAAAAATCACAGAATTCTACCGATTCAGCCAACCAATCCATACATACCACAACAGCTTGAACATGTAGCTGGAAATCTCCATAAAATGTGTTTAAAATGCAAGCATTCTGCCTTGTTGGACTACAATGTAAACAGACTAACAAAGTAACTTGCTTTCATTTCTTTTATTGTCAATCTTGATCATTATTTTGATTTCTACTAATTAATAGATGATCAAATTCATGGAAAACGTACCAGTGATACTTAACACTTTATTTCTGTTTAGAGTTTAAGTAACTTCATAACAAAATTGGGATCGGTATCGGATCAGGCTGATTATTTGAAAATTGAATCGGGAATCGGCAATTACCGATTTAGGGTGGATCGGCCCAACCTTATTCATTATTACCGCTAACAATTCAAATGATGTAAAAACCCTGTAATGTCTTGAAAAAAGTTTGGGAACTTGTCCAATGCCCCTTTAAGATAGGTTTTAGTTTTTCCATCATACAAATTGGTGAAATTTAAGCTCCTTAAAAGAAAAAAAATAATGTAAATCGCTGAGAACACTTGATGCCAGGGCAAACAGACAGCCTATTATATCATTTGCCAGGGTCATGTGTTCTAGTATCATTGAATCAATGAGACATTTGTGTGTGTCATAAACCATATTGTTCCTATTAATCGCCCATGCTCTATTAAACGCCCACCCATAAAAAATTCAAAGAGAAGTGTTAAAAAACATTCAATCTTGAAGCATTTTTGTATATATCATAAAGCTAATACACTTGTCAAAATATGCCCCGATCCCTGGGTACCTGGGGATGGCCGGAACTTGTACCACCTGATAGCTGTGGTGTCTTGGTGTAGCAGGCATATGCCGGGATGTGTTCATATGTATGAGTTTATGCATGTCAAAAGTTGGGATTTGGGGTTGGGGATTTGACCGGGATTAGGCTATGATGATAACTACATTCAAGTCATCAACCAGCTAGCAGGGGTCGAGGCTTAGTCAAGATTAGGCATCAAAATATTTCCCCTTATGGCCAGTACTTGATCGGGGCATGGTCAGGGAGTTTACAATTACAATTTTAAAATGACACTGCAAGTTCCGGCCATCCTCGGGTATACCCAGGGGTCGGGCGTTTTCAATGAAGTGCATAACCAACAACCGCGAGTAACAGGAAACAGCACTGGAAATTAATCAATGAGGTCGCTGTCCCGGAAATTATGTAAAAATTGTCAGTACCTCTGGGTTATCGGCGGCCTTACAACAGTAAGTTGCCGTAATTGTTAAGGTTCGGTGCCAATGTTGTGCAAATTTTGATGTTGAAAATCTGTCTCTTATAATCGCCCACCCTTCATGAAATGTCCCTGCCCAGTGGGCGATTAATAGGAACAACACGGTACGTATACCTATTGTGGTTTGGGCATTATACATATTTGTACTTTGTCCTCAATCAAAATTCCAAAGATGTGTATTTTTTTGCTAACTAAAGAGGTTCGAAGCTTTTGTTGAACAACTGTTCATTTTGACAGCACTATTTTCAGTCAAGACAATCAAGTGAATCTTGAATGTAAAATTGTATCATATGTGTGGTGCTCTGGCATAATGAGCGGAAAGTCGCGATTTTCAAAATTGAGTTTATGTCGTATTTTAATTCTCTATCATCTAAGCTTTCCAATGATATATAATATGTCATACTTTCTTTCTACAATTTTCATTTAGAGATCGAAATACAAGATAGTCCACTCAAAATCTAGCAGTAAAAAATTGTCACAAATCAATTCTAAAGTTACTAATTACTATAGTGTATTATAGCAAAACGCGATCAATTACCCGTGAATAATTGCACTTCCCGGCATAATTGACCTTAAAAACGCAAAGTATAGATTAACACTTATGTACTAATGCGTTTCATGTCAAAAAAGGAAATTTGATCTTTTCACCATATTTTTACTTTAGCAGCCATTATTCAAAAACTTCAATCGCAACTCTCCGCTCATTTTGCCAGAGCACCACTCATATGATCAAATTGGTGTTTCTTCTTGTCCAATCTATTACAATAAGTACATATCAGTGACATCTGTGATGCCATTGTTGCAAAAGATAAAACCACTATTAGGGTCAAAACATGGTTATTTTGAGCTATCAAACCTTTGGTGCAACAAGTCTTTGTTATTACATAAATTCCAATGCAGGCTTCTAATCAATAACGGATGCTTGGTGTTGAAAATCACCAAACATTTGACATCAAAGACAATTTTGTGGTGTATTGATATTTCATCACCAAGCCTCCGTTATTAATAGAGAATACATTGGAACTATATATCAGATTTATAAGATACCAAAGACTTCGAAAACAAGACACACAATCAGGCCTTGTTCAGGATCTTTTCCTATGGTGCTCGGAGTTCAGAGGTCCTTAAAGCCCAGGCTTACTGCATTATGCAAGGAAGGGTGGGGGTCATCATGACTGAAATCTTCAAAAATGGCTGATTTATAGGCCAAACAATAATTTATTGGACAATGTAAACAAAAATGCATGGTATGTGTTGCATTTACAAATAATGGGGCCCTGTACAATGGATTGTTGTTTTCACTGTCCAATAATTTTTTGAGTGGGCTATTATAGTGCAATGTCAAAATGGTTGACTCAAAGGTAAACCCTGCATTTTGGTGATTTTGCATATAAATGTACAATGTGGAAATATTTTGTCCAAGAATCTATATTGACATTGAGGTCAGCTTGCACAAAGGAAGAATGTTTAGACTGGGTTTAAAGATAGACCTTGGTTGAGTTAAATGTTTTCTTTAAAATTAAATGGCTTTTGCTCTCATTTTCTCGCTGCAGTAGCTACCCATACATGTATGTCAAAAATACTGCTGTGAAAATTTGAACTGTACAAGAAACATGACACTCAGATTCCCCCTATGTGAATCACACACAAAATATCTGATACCGGCCTGGAATACCCGACATCTCAGTTCTATTCAAATTTTATCAGGTGTAAAACGAAGTGACAAAATAGCTATTCAGTATCGAAGTGATTATGTAACTTGCCCAGTTACTGGATCATGCACATCACCTGACAACAGTTAGTACAATACTTTTGTGTGGTGATGCAGTTTGTTTCATCTTTTGTCATGTTTGTTCCTTTGTCATGTTTGTTATATGCAATCCGATTATCACCCAGATAACTGGATCACGCTTTCTGGTTTTGAACTATCCATGTACGGGCTAAATGTACGTAATTAACATATTTTACTCGTGAAACAAGATTTCACTTACCCAGATTGACCTTTTAAACCCAGTCTAAATCTTAAAACCTCTTTTGTGCATTCGGACATGAGTTGAACAGCTGTTCAATTTGATTGCCGGATTTGATCAACTTTTTTTCATTTGAAGCAATACTATAAGATTTAAAAAATGAAGCCCCCCCCCCCCTCTGTCACCCATGACTATTGATTTTATTGTGTTATCAGGTTAGTTTTTGGTAGATATGAATACCTTCCAAACCATTTGGCTTAAAGATGCTTACTTTTTCTGATATATCCATTTGTTAAATTAAATGTGGAATCCCGAATTTAATTCCATGTGTATTGGTATAGGAAAGCATGTATGTGCATTGTTTCCATTTTTTAGTGGTAAAGCAAATTTTTGCCAAAATACACCTGTAAATGCTCTTCGAAATCAATAGTCCTTCATTTTAGGCTGTTTTTGCTCAAATTGATTTCTAATTAAAATCTTATAGTATTGCTTTAAATGAACAATTCTAAATGTGTACAGTTTATTCACACTGTATATATGTATTCTTGAAAAGATTATTGTATAGAGAAGAGAAACTATTTTATAAACTTGATATTTTTGTTTACCTGTTGTCAAAACAAAACAAAATTTGTGTGTATGGTCAACCATACACACAAATTTGTATCTTATTTCTCGCAGTTAGAGCCAAAACATACCAAGTTCATTCATTGACAAATTTTTCTCTGATAGAACCTTCTGGCTGGAACCAGAGTAAGCTGAGCAACTTTGAGTTAATTTCACTCCATTTTGAATAAAGTGATATTTAGGTTACAAAGTTTTCTTCTGTTTGTTCAATATTGAAAAATTATTTTTTGCAGCGTAAGGCATATTCAGGAGGTTTAAAGGATAAAGGAAATGAAATTTCAAGTTTACATTAAAATGATGGCGAGAAATCATTGAATCTGAAACGTTGTATTTCATGATTATCTGGTGCTTTATTTTAATGGTATAATGATAATTAACATAGTTTTTGGTCAAGTATAGCTGGAGGGGCTGAAACATGTTCAATATTTCACAAGCGATGACATCGTTTGTGGCAAAGATTTAGTTGTGAAATACTGATGATTAGAATGATGAGTTGAATAGAGTTCTATTCGTTAATATCTATTTCAATATTAACACAAATGATGTCATAGCTATTGTGTTCTTTGTGTGACCCTGTTTTGGAAATGGAATGTTCTAATGAGACTTGGGAGTAGGTCTATCACTTTATTTCCTTTGCCCTTTAAAATGATATAGTTCCCATTGGTAAAATTATTATTGTACTAGAATATCGAATGTGATTATTATACATGATTATTCTGTAACAAATGGCATTTTATAATAAATTACAATTTAAACTGAACTTTCCTTGATTTATTTTCAATACTATTTCAGACAAGGCCTAAACTTATTTGTTTGGCATAACCTGACCAAACCTAGAAAAAAAACTTGATTTTTTTTTTTCATTTTTCAGGGATATCATAATTTCTTGTTTCATTTTTTTTACTTTAAGTATATTGTCCTTACTTCCAAATACATAAAGATCACTCAAAACACTATCATTAGTTTTTCCTTGGATCCTTTTTTTTATCCAGCATCATCATGGTATTATCTACCAAAGATTTAAAAAGAATATTTTTCAAAAAAAAAAAAAAAAATAATAATCCTAACTGACCAACCAATCATTTTCACCCATGCATGTTATCCCAAACAAAAGGAAATTTAAAGGCCTAGATGTGGTTTTGTGACAATTTTTTTGATGTCTTGCTCTAACCTTTTTTGCATATATGTTGTGATATGATGTCACAAAAGCTTGAAGTTTTATCATTTGTGACCAAATTGACAAGTTGTTCAATTTATTAGCTTTTCTTGCTATTTTGACTTTTAAAAAATCATGATGAGAGCGTTGCCATATGTATGTGCGCTGCATGACATCATATTTTTGTGTCCTGCGTTCAAATAGGGTCTTGGCCTACATGCATCATCTGCTTTGTACGGCCCTGGTAATTGGTATAAATTCAGCTTTTATATGCTGCTGCTCTATGCATTAAGCCAAAAAAACCCCAAATTGTTTGTTTGGTCTCCCTCGACCGACACTCCAAATTGACTGCATATATATATATTTTTTAAATTTTACAACTTGTCTTTGAAGATTTTTTATTCAGAAATATACAAATATTCATTGAGAATGTCTCAAATAAGAAAAAAATGACATGAATTGAACTAGATCAACACTTCTTAGGAATTGGCAGTATATTGTTCTTTACAGTTGAGTTTATTTCTATTTCAAGTGAGTTTCAACCTACTGATTCTCTCTTTTCAGGAGCATTTTAGTAATGTTAAAGGTGCAATTCATGATTTTGATGTGGCCTCTTTTCTAGCTAAATAAAAAGAAGAGTACAACATAAATACATACTGAAAATTTCACTTGATTCCGACCGTTCGTTTCCAAGTTACAAGCTTTTCAGCATTTTGAAAATCCCCATAGGCTACTGTGTTGTAATTACTGTCGGGGCCCCGACAATAATTAGAAAATGACAAATTTTCTCACTTTTCTCAAAAACGCAAGCACATATGAAAGAATGGTTTGGGGATCGTAACATACACCCTCTGAGGATTCTTATAAGCTAAAAAACTAAAATTTGATATAGGTGACCTTGAGGGTGAAAAGTGGATCATGAATTGCCCCTTTAAGCTAAACAAACTTTTTTTGCCTCATGTGAGAATTTATTAAGCCACACTTATTTAATTGTTTGTCTCAAAGCTGTTGTGCGCGTTAGTTTAAACATGCGCATTAACATCACCCAAATTGTCAAAAAGTTGAATTTTTCTTTTCTGTTTTTTTTTTTTTAATTTTTCATATTGCAATTTCGTCAAATAAAGCCCCATGGAAGATCACAAATCAGGTCCTGTGGGTTGCAAAGTACAAACACTTGTAAGGAGGGCTGATGCAAAAAAAAAGAAGAAAACAATTGCCCCCCCCCCCTTTTCGACCTCAACAACTTCCAAGGGTCCCCTTTTTTGCGGTAAATTTGTGCTAATTTTTTAAGCCCACCCCCCTTACGAGAGTGAAACATTTAAAGCAGTCGCGGATCCAGGGGGGAGCGGAAGGGACGGGCGCCCCCTTTAAAATTTGAAAAATCCTGCAAAATCAGCCTAATTTGGGTCATTTTTTTGTAATAAAACCTGAAAAATACACTCCGGTAGTCAGGCGGCTGAGGACACGATTTACTTGATTTAGGCTGAGGGATTTCTAAACGCAAACTTAGAGATACATTTTATGTGTATCGTAATTGGCAGAGCCACGAACTGTGTTTTGAAAATATTACAAAAACTTCTTTTTTTAAATTGATCAAATAAAATACAAAAGAGATGTCAAAAAATTAAAGATAATTATATTACTCTAAATCCGTTGGGGTTCACGTGTGAACCCCACTTCTTCTTATCAAAACCTAATTTTTTGTACAGTTATTCGTATCCCATTACTGATCGAGGTTTTTTCTGGTCACGTGTTGTTATTTATGACCAAATATGGTATTGCCGGTGTCTCGTAAATATTGGCAGTGGCAATGGCTTATCCGCCACCTGGAGGTAGTATTTTGAACAACCAGACGACGATGGCCATGCCTCCTCACAAACAGATATCCCGCCGCAGAATAGGACGTTTAATTTCAATACGTAGAAAAGTAATTCCTCAAATAATCTTGAATTACTTTGCTATGGATGGGGTTCATGCGTGAACCCCAGCGGATTTAGAATACTATAATAAAGTGTGTCACTATATGAGTACTTTTATTATTATTTGAACAAAGGTACTAGAAAATATGAGTTTTGTAATTTTTTCAATATCAATGCGCCAATAGAAAGACACGTAAAATGTACCCTAAATTTGCGTTTTCGAAATCCCTAGTCAATAAATTTACAGGCGTTGGCGGACACGATAAATAGCATCCACTAGATTTAGGGACGAGGGATTTCTAAAACGCAAATTTAGGGTACGATTTACGTGTATTTCTATTGGGTCACGTGACTCACGTATTGAAGAAAAAAATTCCAAAGTTCATATTTTTACCTTTCCTCAAAAAAATACAAAAGTGCAACATAATTATGTATTTCCAAATCCGCTGGGGTTCACGCGTGAACCCCACTTTTTATATATGTTATCATAAGTTTTTTACCGATTACGAAAATAATTTTAGTGATCATCCCGGACGTAGTATTTTTCCACGAATCCCAACGGCTTCACGCCAGAGGCAGTAAAGGACATGACGTCACCGGCGATCGGCTACGATACCGTATACCATCCGGCAACCAGCCACGACCACCCTCCTCTGTAAATTTAGTAGCTTCTTCTAAATCGCAGCCGCCCCCGCCTGTGAACGACTTTTTTTTTTTTTTTTTTTTTAACAAATGTTACATCTAATTAGACCAAAAGACTTGCACTTCAATAGGGGTGCCCCCACGATGAACCCTGCACTATTATTATCCGGTGGGGGGTGGGGGGTGGGGGGTGGGGGGGGGCAACGTTTTTTTTTCTTCAAATTTCACAGAGGCACTTCCCAACACAAACCAAATTTGAGTACCCCCCTCCCCCATGCAGTCCAGAATGGGTGCCGCAAGTTGAAAAAGAGGAATTTCCACAAAACCAATCGATAACAATGGCTGGCGACACAACACACAAGAAACTCCAGGGAGAATTAGACAAATTTAAATCAATTCAAAAAGGTAAAGAACATTTTCAAGTGTATTATTGATTTCTCAATTGCCATAGATTATTTCTATGTGTGCTTGATTATATTAGGTGTTGTATAAAGGTTAGAAATGGTGCTCAATCGTAATCGATTAACGCGAGCCTGATGAATTCGGCAGACATGTTCTTCTTCTTCTTCCAGAATAGCATCAACTTCAATACTGAAGACTGTGACGCGGTAAAAGAAAAGACGTGGTTCTAGTTACTAGTACGGCCAGATCGGAGAATTTACCGATCAGCAGACAAAACGTTCAAGCATAGGGGGACGCATATTGTTATTCTAATGACGTAACGACTTTCCCCGATGTGTCACATGTCAAATCGATACCTCAGTCATTACTGATCATGTTCTTGACTTGGATCAATGCAGAGGAGGGTGGCTGCGTAATAAATTGCCTGTTTACCCAGACTGTCTACTCAGATTTGAAATTGATTCGTATTCATCCGTGGTATTGCCCGTATAGGCTAGTCTGAGCTTCCAGACCCATACTCCATTTCATTACAGTATTGGGTCTGGGCTAACAGCCATTGACTTCTGCGAAACGCCAACAAAATTTTGAAATACGAAGCAGATGCACCTTTTGAAGCAACAGATGTATGTGATCACTATCAAATAGCACTCGCTCAAGAAGAATTCATAATCAAATGCTTCCATGTACCAAAAATCGACAAAATTCCAATTTTGGACTGCCGAATTCAACACACTTGACAGACTAAGATGGCCGTCAAAATGATGTAAACAATGCTACAAAATCTCCGATTTTTCAAGTCCAAATGTCCAATTAGTCGTAGCAATTAATGATTTAGTTAGAGGAACTAATGCTCTTGCTCTTGTGAAACATCGATATACGCAACTTGAAGAATAAAATAGAAAAACCGGGTTGGCCAATTTTTGGCCATTGCGGTGTTGCGGTCAAGGGGCGTTAGACCTAGGTAGTATAGGCTATTTCAATGCGTAAATAACAAGAGAAGACTCAGAAGTAGTTCTTCAAAACATTCAGAATATCTTCTTAGTTTTCTGGGGTTGAAGTTCCAACCCCAACGGTTTTAGAATCTGCATATGTTAATACACCAATTAATGGCATTAAATGAAAATTTTGAGCGTTAATTAAAATTCAAGTTTTTTGAATGGGAGTTTCAAAATATCATGACGTCATGTCCTACCCCCCCCCCCCCCCCCCCCCTGGATCAATCAACACGATTGATTGATAGACTTTAAATTGTGGCACTGGCAATTTTTAATGAAAAACATTCTGGAAATATGGTTTGATAATCTGAATAACAATATTTCTCATACTAATATTTTTGACAGAATTGTTGAATCCCCTTAGTAAAGCTAAAATTCCAAAGTATACCTATTCTGTCATGAATGAAAACTACATGCCTGAGAAACAAATCAATTTTTGGAGTGAGCTTCTTGAAGATTCGGAATCGGGTCCTGATTTAGATTTGGAAGATTGGGAAAAAAATCATCTCAACAATTTTAAATGCACAATTGATACCAGGCTTAGATCTTTTTATTTTAAAATATTTCACAGAGCAATTGCTTGAAATAATTTTCTTTTTAAAATTAATAGAAAAGATTCCCCTAAGCTTGAACTGATAAAATTAATGATTTGAACATCTTTTTCAAACTATGACATAATTTTCATTTGCATTGAACATGAACATTTTTATTTTTGTTTTATTTTATTTTTCTTATTTAATTTTGTCCCTGGATTTTTGTTTTATTTTTTCTTTCAATTCAATTCAATTTCATTTTATTTTTCGT
>JXSR01S075213.1:8760-19849 GCA_000969725.1 Ophiothrix spiculata | reverse complement strand
TCTATTTTCTCATCAATTTTAAACATATTCCTTATTCACCTGCCTCAAAACCACCTGTTAAATAAAGAAAATGAGAAGCCCTCAAATCGCCGTAAGGTATGATGGTATCACGTGTGTTGCCTTAATTGGCCCGATAACAATCAAAACTTTGTCCAATTAATCAAGATTAAATAAAGAAAACGGTAGTTTTGTTCTTTATCTATTTACAGAATTAATCGATTAAATTCATTTGCAATATTATTGTACATTTCAATCATCCTTATATCTTATAATCATCTCATTGTCACAGTGGCGCAACCAGAGGGGGGGGGGAGCCCCCCAGAAAAAATGTCTGCCCCCCCCCTAAATGAAATCAAGAAAAGTACAGAGTTTCAATATATAGTACATGTGTAATGTAACTGTGCAAAATTTAACACTTTTATGGGTTAGTTTTTCAAAAAATTTCAACAAATTGCGCAAATTTTGGAAATAATTTAAGAAAAAACTCTAGTTTTCACCAAAATAGTACCAATTTTTTATTAATTTTAGCAAAATTTTGATGAATTGCTACATGAAATTTTTTTGGGTGTACCTTTTCGTGTCTGAACAAAAACTTTCTGGTTACGCCACTGCATTGTCGTTTCTTTGTCACCAATTCAGAGTACTCATCTCCTATTTGATATCATATAGGACATTTCAATCGTTTAGCGTAAAGAATATTTCGTACTGGTTGTCCAGACCCTAAAGAATATTTCGTGCTGGTTTTGCAGGTACTGGAAAAACAACACTATGTTCCAAATATCTACAACAATTGCCGGCGATGCTCTGTTTGTTAAGCTTCATTGTGAATCAAAGATATCGTTTCTAAGAATCTCCTTTTTGAACAAAACATTTTAATTTGAAAGTAATAATAGCTTTGGTAAGATGAATACATAATTATAATGCTACAAAGGTATTTTGAATGCAATAAATTCAATTTGAATATTCCCTGGTTCCTGCAAAGAAGATGTTTTGATAAGGGTTACGTTGGTTTTACAAGCTCTGTCTAGACGGGGGTTAGGGTTACGCGTAATAAACCAATATTTCATTGGTATTGGCAAAATGTCAAAAAAAAAACCTTACATACAATCGTATGCCTACTACTCCCATATTTGCAAAATACGTTTCGTACAAGAAAATTTAATAAAAGCACAAAACACTCAGTGGATATAGGAAATATCTTTCTCGGAAAGCTGAATTTCAACTTTAGAATCTCGTGACAAAAGGAAGTAATAAGATTTGTTGCATGGAGATACAACTACAAATTCGAATTCTGTCGGACTTATAGTAGTGTATACTCGTATGAAAATATCATTGATATCATGCTCAGTCTTGCCAGGCTCAAATTTTGTAACAAAAATCATAACTGGAAGAGATACTTTTGTGAATAACAATCAACCCAAATCGATGATATCGTCAGTGAAATTTTATACTTGAATGTAATGAACAACGATAGAGGTTTTATGACATAATTAAAATGATCTTTAGAAATAATTAATTCATGCTGGTGGGGGAAATGGGTGAACTAAACCTGATAACCCACATTTGTTGATTAGTTAATCACACCCTATATGGAAAATAATAATTACTTTTTTATTATTATACAAGTGTATATTGCTAATAGTTATTCCAAAGAATATGGACCTCAAGCGAAACAGTCTACCAACAATGATCTTGTCATAATACTGGGTCAACTTAGTTTAATTTATTTATTACTCCGCTGGCGAATGGGACCAATTAGTTTGTAATTAAAACCCGTACAGATTGTTTATGGAAACTCAGTTCAATTTGATAAATGATTACCAATCAATGACTAAATTCTAACTCTTCCTTCGAATTTATATATAGTTTTACCTGTAGGCTTGAGGTATGAATATCAAATTTCTTCTGATGGCATAATAACAACTATCCAGAATACTAAACCTGTCTATTTTGTCTTTTACTAAAACACGCCTTACCAACCAGTGGCGTAGCAATAGGGTGGCATGGGTGGACAAAGTCCATGGGCCCCCTGGGATAAGGGGCCCCCATACATAAAAAGGAAAAACGGGAAAAAGGAGAAGAAGAAAGAAAAAAAGAAAAAGAAGGAGAAAAAGAAGAAGAAAAGGAAGAAGAAGAAGAAAAGACAAAAAAGGTTGTCGAGCCCTAGGAAAAAGTGAGTTATTGTAGAAATCATGAACGATGACTAGATATATGTGTGGGGCCCCGTTTATATAGTTTTGGAAATGGTGACCTAATTCAAATAGCACTTATAGAATTGATAAACGCCCCTTAGGGTCCATTATGAGGCCCACCTGTATTATTGGAGAGCTGTCGGGCCCCCAGGGAAAAATGACTTATTGTAGAAATCATGAACGATGACTAGTTATGTGTGTGGACCCCGTTTATACAGTTTTTGAAATGGTGACCTAATTCAAATAGCGCCTATAGAATTAATAAAGGCCCCTTAGGGTCCATCATGAGGCCCACCTGTATTATTAGAGAGCTGTCGGGGCACAAGGGAAAGTGAGTTTTTATAGAAATCATGAACGATGACTGGTTATATATGTGGGGCCCCATCTGTATAGTTATGCAAAAGGTGACCTAAATCAAAAGGCACCTAGAATTGATAAAGGCCCCTTAGGGAACATCATGAGGCCCGCCTGTATTATTGGAGAAAAGTGAGTTATTGTAGAAATCATGAACGATGAGTAGTCATATGTGTGGGGCCCCCAAATTATGTGATTTGCACTTTGAAGTTTTAAATGTTCTATCCCCTAACTAAGGGTGGACATCCACGCTCTCAGACACCCTTAGATACGGTATATTGTTTGTCGATTGCTAAATGGTATAAGCTCAGACCTAACGTGAAGCATCATTTAAAAAAATCCGATTTGCGCTTTGAAATTCTAAAATGTTCTATCTCCTGAGGGGACACATCCCCCTCTATATTGTTTGTCGTTTGATAGGTTCATATTAAAGTACTTTGCCCTGATCGGAATATAGAAGAAAGTGCCAACTTGAACATTATAGACCGTTTGTAAATGCAAGAAAGTCGTATCTGCAATGGCTGCCCTAAGTAATATTTATTTATTTTTTCACAAGAATGTGAAAAATCTCTCAAAATTTCACTGTCTTATGTCAGTGGTTCTTGAAAAGGTTATTCAGGTGATGGTGTCACCTGGAGAACCATTTCAAGAACCACTGATCCAAGACTGGAGATTTTACAGTGTGCAATCCAAATTAATGACAAAAGGCACCTATTGCAGATACAACTTTCTTGCACTAAAATGACGAGACGAAAATATATGCACCAAATGGCGTGATTTGCAATTAGACAAAAACATATGCACCAAATGGCGTGATTTGCACTTTGAAATTTAAAAAAATTATATCTCTTCAGGGGGCACATCCCCATAGACTCCGACACCCTGTCCAAATCATTTGTCCATTGATAATGCAATTCTCTGAATTAAATTGCTCAGATATGGATGAAATAAGTGCCAACTTGAAACATGTACCAGGTGTCCCAAAAAATGGTTACATGTAGAAAAATGACCGTGTGCAAAAACTTGTGTAGTTTGAGAAACGAAACTTTGCACATATTTTATTACATCCCTCTTCCAGATACTCGTAGAATTTTGATATCACAGCATTATTATTGTTTGAGTTATTAACAAAGATAGATACCTATGTCAGAAACGTATTTTTTCAAAATTCAACAAAATCGTATGCTGCTCGTTTGATGTAATTTTAACCCATGTCCAACCCTATGTGAACTTTACATTTACAGGCCCAGAGTTATGTTGCTTTATATCATAATAGGGTAGGGTCTCTTCTTTCCATTGATACCAACATTTTGAAAATCTGATAAGCTGTTGCATAGTTATGACGTCATAAATTACGTAGATCGAGAATTGTGGTGAAATATGATTTTGCGGCAAAATGGCCACCGATTCAAAGTTTTGGTATTTGTAAGTAGCGGATGTTTATCGAACTTTTGCTAATAATAAAAGAAAATTATAATTTAAACATGTCCTTTAAGTTTAAGCATCATAAAATGCAGATGTTATTCAAAAATTAAACACAATTTAAAAGAATTAGTGTAGTACCCGTGAAAACGTGAATATGCTTATTGCAGTATTTTTGAACTTTCGCGCCACAATTTGATTGACAGGTTCAATATAAACAACTCATTCTGGAATGCATGGAATGCAGGTGTCCCTAATTTGCATAATAGATATACTGGAAGATAGTTCAACTATTATTAATTGAAAATTGTACCAAATTTGGTTTAATATAAAGTCTGATTCTACACAGATCACTTAAAAAAAGATGCACATAAAAATAACATCTGAAGTGTATCTTATTATTTTATTAAATTTGGAGAAAATGCGTTTCTGACATAGGTGTCTATTTTTGTTGATAACTCAACAACTAATAATGCTGTGGTATCAAAATTTTACTAGTATCTAGTAAAGGGTTGTTATATAATTTGTGCAAAGTTTCGTTTTCTTTAACCACTATAGTTTAAGCACGGGACACCTGGTATTAGACGAAAATATATGCACCATATGGCGTGATTTTCAGTTTAAAATTTCAAACATTGAAAACTTTTTTTGGTAATAAATATCAAGGGGCCCCGCACTGATTCTACGCCACTGTTACCAACGTTTTCACCTGCTCCCACAAAACCACTGCATGGAATAAGGTATATGAAAAGCAGGGATGGAGGGGGGGAGGCCGAATTGAATTTGCATATTTTTTTAATTTTTCGCAAATTCCCATATGATTACATGTGATTTCACTAATATACTTTTAAAAATTTCTAAATATACACTGATAGCACTCATAAAATTATTGGAGTTGGGCGATCAACTCCACTCTGAATAACCTTAAAAACATGTTATTTGCAAATTTTTGAATGACCGTGAGAGAGGTAAACATGTCTGCCGTAGTAAACATGTAGTACCCAAATACAGCACCCATTTCTGAAACGAATTTTACCATTTTATTTGCTTAATTTAGATATCATATAATTTAAAATATATTCAAGTGGTGATGTTGTATGCGTCATGTATAAATTTTATTTTGGCTTTCGAAACTCCAACTTCCTCGGTGGGTGAGCGGTTAAGGCGTCAGACTTCTAAGCAATGCTATTATATCGGGGGTATCGTGGGTTCGCGCCCGGGCAAGGTCGAGATTTTTCTTTCACAAAAAAAAAAAAATAATAATAATAATAAATAAATTAAATAAAATTCAATTCTATTCATTAATAATTTACAGCAATAATCGATTTGCATTCATCGGTAATTGCGCATTTCAGACACCCTTTTGTTAAAAACACTTAAAACTATTCATTGTTTCTGAGTTTAGTCTTCAGAGTATCAATCACAGGACCACGAGTTTGTCTGCAAACCATGAGAGCATTTCTTACTGTTGTCCGCCCAGGTATTGGAAAAACAACACACTACCTCGAAATTATCTACCATAACAGGATTGAATTGCGATCCTCTGTTGGTTTATTAACTATACCAAATTACACATATAGGTCCTATGTCATAAAATATTGAACACAAAATTGGTTAAACATTTCCTTATCATTAAAATCGAGCATTAACACAAATAATATATGGGAGATCATTTAATACAGGATCAATCGAGTTGCAACAATTTCACTTTTTCTGGGTTTTCTCTCTATAGCTATTCAGATAAAAGTCTCGCAATTCATCTAACCATTACCAGCATTGAATACTCTATCATTTACAGGTATGTATATATTTAGTATGGATATAGATTGGTATAGCGTAGCTGACTTCATGGCCATAGATCTAATTTAAAAGCGTTAAAATATCCTTGACAAAATACGCAATGCTCTACATGATACATTTCATATCATATCCAAGGTATATCAAGTCCGGTCTTGCCTTGCAAAATCTTGTCGTATCAAAAATCATAACTAGAAGCGATATCTTTAAATAATAATCGCCCGGGGGGGTAACTGATATTAGTGTTCGGGTAACCACCCGAGTTCCGCAGGTTCCGAAAGTGACCCTATGTGAGACCAAAAATTGGCAAAAATGGGTGAAATGATACCCTATCTGAGACCATAAATCTACCATATCTGTTCGAATGGATACCCTATCCGGGACCATACCCGTTCAAATGAATACCCTATCGGAGACCGTACACAAATGTGACGAAATAATGATTACAAGAAATCATGGGTAAAATGTAACTGTTCACCATTTTAACACTTTTAAGAAGTGTTTCTAGGTATTTTAAGCACTTTTCTTGACAAATCAATACACCATTGTCATTAATTCAACCATTCTTTCTTAGTTTGATACCCTATCAGAGACTTGAAAGCCAAATTTAATACCCTCTGTGAGACTTGCAGACTACCAGGTCGATTTTGATACCCTATATTGCAAGTCTCGAGACCTGTCCAGGTCTCGCCTTTTTGGTAACGCGGGTGGTTACCCGGTCAGAATACCCAGTTACCCCCCCGGGAATAATCGACCCCGATCGATGAATACATCGTTAAAGGCGGTGTCACACCAACGTTGGCGCTAGAAAATAATTTAAGGGGTCCACTGGACCCTTTAAACATCCCAATTTAAGGGGTTTGATGGAATTTCAAGGGGTCCGACAGACCCTTTAACCCCCCTATTTTTTCAAATTTAAGGGGTCCAATTTGAATTTTAAGGGTTTTAGAAGATTTTTTACCATCCTGCTAAGTATTTATTATAATCTAACAAATTTTAAAGGAGTCCACGTCAGAATGTACCATTTTGCAGTCAATTTTATTGCGTCCAATTGGACCCTTTACACTTCAGCTTTTTCCAAATCAAAGGGGTTTTTTCATAAAAACCGCGTCGAAAACGCGATCTAGCGCGAACGTTGTGTCACACATTACAAAACGTACGAATAACGTACGAATAACGTACTAATAACGTACACTGGATTTGTCATAGAAATACATGTAATATCGATTGCCAAACAAGTTCGTTATAAGTACGTTATTCGTACGGTACGGTGATGTGTGACACCGCCTTTAAGGTTTTACGAATTAATTAAAAAGATCGTTGGAAATTATTAAGTTAAAGGGAAAATGGGTGAACAAAACACAGTAACCTACTTAACCAGTAACAGTAACCTTTTGATCACAGTATATCAAAGTAGTAACTTCTTTATATTATAACTGCCTTTAAGCATTGCTAGTATTTTACGGACCTCAAAGCGAGACAGTCCATGAACAATGATCTTGTCATAATACTGGGTCAACTGAGTTCAATTTGCTTACTCCGTTAGCGAATGGGACCAATTAGTTTGTAATTACGACGCGCACTGCATCTGATCATGGAAATCTACTATTTCCATGGTCTGATTAAGATAACTTTGGCAATCAATGATCAAATTCAAACTCTCCACTCCTATCAAGGCTTTCATGTTTTTGATAATTATCAGATTTTGTACCTGATGTGATTTCGTTCATATCAATGTCTCATCAACACTTTTGTGAATAATCCATTTAATAAAATTATCTGTATTTTTCAGCTGAGCTGTGTTTGCTGTGACTATAACAGGAAATTGAAACACACAATCTTAAAACTTATATAGTAACCTTTCTCTCAGTACAGATCAGACTCTATTGTTTAAAATTTGCAATTTGAGCAAACTTCGGATACTGAAAAAAACAACACTATATCGTTTGCATGATGTAAGTTTAGTTGATACGGTATTGTAGTAAGCTCTGTTTTACGTTTGGCAAAGAAACACTATTACTGGTTCAACTTCTTAACAAAGAGAAAGGCAACATGAAAAATACATGGAAAATTTTAAACTCAATAATTGGGTAAAAAAAAGTAATTACTTTGGTAAATATGTTAAGGATATTACTTTTATTATCTGCAGAATTATTATAGTGCTACTTCTTTTAAAACCTACTAATGAAGATAGGATTCTTAAAATAATAAGTCGATTAGGCACTGGTAAAAGTGCTGGACATGATGAAATCAAGTCTGATGTCATTAAGAAAAGTTTAAAAGAAATCGCTTATTCATCTTTTTTGATCCGTGGTCTTGTACCCGATGACTTAAAAAAAGTAGTTCCAATATATAAGAAGGATAGCCCTGAAATATTTGGCAATTACAGACCAGTTTCAGTTTTACCTTGTCTTTCAAAAATACTTGAACGAATTGTATACAATCGTACTTAAGATTTTTAAACTAGATATAACGTTCTTTATATAAAAAAAAAACAAACAGTATGGGTATCGAACCAACCACTCTACATATATGGCAGTTTAAGATTTTGTTAATGACGTCGATGAGGCAATTGATAAATACATGAAAACTATAGGTATCTTTATTGATTTCGACAGTATTGATCATAATATCACGGATTCAGAGGTATATCCTATGATTGGTTTCAAAATTATCTGTCAAATCGTAAACAATACGTGGTTTATAAATCTGTAATTTCACAAAAATAAAATGTTATCTGTGGCGTTCCCCAAGCATCTCCAAGGATCAATCTTGGGTCCCTTACTTTTTACATTATATATGAATGACATATGTAATTCTGTTACTTTTCTAAACGCAATTCTTTTTGCCGATGACACAACAATATTTTACTCTCATAAAGATATTCGGTTTTGTGTGACACTGTCAACAGGGAATTAAAAGAAATCTGTAACTGGTTTAAAGCTAATAAATTATCTTTGAATGCTAAGAAAACAAACATGATGTTCCTGGGTACCTGTATGCAAACTTTAAATATTGATCAAAAGTACAATATCAACCTCGATGGATGCACTTTAAATCGTGTGCATGAAGCTAAATTCTTAGGAATTATTATAGATGAAAACCTAACATGGGAGAAGCAAGTTGATACTGTTTGCAAAACCTGTTATAGGAACATTGGGGTACTTAATAAGTTAAAAATATTTCTACCACAAAACACCATGTATCAGTTGTATTATATTGTACTTTTGTGCTGCACTACGGCCTCTTGCTGTGGGGGAATTTTCAACAAATGTTTAATCAATAAGTCTTTTCGTCTTCAAAAACGGGCAATGAGAATAATTACAAATAGCCCAAATTTATCTCCAACGAAACCGTTGTTTACTGCACTAAATTGTCTCTATACAGCTTGACAACCTTAGTTGGAAAATGACATAGTCAGATAGAGAAGGATGTCCAGGACCTTGATGTTTGGGCTGACAGTCACTACCTAAAGCTCAACCCCTCCAAATGCAAAGTTATGCATATATGTTTTATGAGAGATCCGCCTAGCCTCCCAGTTCTTACGATCGCTGGCAACGAGCTTGAGGTGGTGACTGAGACCAAACTTCTTGGCCTGACGGTCCAATCAAATCTGACCTGGGATAAACAAGTCGACAACATGGTGGTCAAAGGCAGTCGACGGCTATACATGCTTAATCGTCTGCGGCGATTTGGACTACCAGAGGAGGATTTGGTTTCTGTGTTTGTGTCATATGTTCGACCTGAGGTAGAATATGCCACTCCAGTTTGGCATGGAAGCCTTACAGATGAGCAATGCAAGAAACTCGAAAGCATTAAAAAACGAGCTTGCCGTATCATTCTAGGTGCAAAATACAGTTCATACACAGAAGCCTTAACCCTCACTGGTCTCCAGACGCTTTCTGATAGACGCCTTCAACTTTGTACCAAATTTGCTGCTGACTGCACTCAATCTGATAGATATTCTGATTGGTTTCCCCTCAACAACAAAACCCATAGAATGTCTTTGAGAAAATCAAAGACCTATCAGTCCTTCAGATATAGGACTCTCAGATATGGTAAAAGCTCGATTCCATCCATCATATCTCAGTGACCTTCTTAACAATCAGAAGTAATTTCCAGTCACCTTTACTGTAGTTTGGTCTTTGTGGAGGGAAGGGGTGATTTTAATTTTTTTCTGCTTTTGTCCTATTCAATTCTGGTAAAACAATTTTTACAAATTGGGGTGAGGGTACCTATCAAGTCTTTATTTATATTTTTGTGCAATCTGATGGGGAACTAAACTCAATTCTTCTATTATGGTGCAAATTGAATACATGTCATGTCATGCAATTCAGTTTTTCATGTTTAGTGTATTTTAGAAATGATATTTTTTTATAAATATAAAGTATGTGCAATACGTTGAAATTGTATTTTAATTATGTAATATTTTCATATTTAATTGTTTCTAGATGTTTATATGTTTAACCATTTTATTGTGTAAATATTGTAATCACATGTAATTCGGCCTTTGGGCCACGATGTTGTGAACCAAATAAATACAAATACAAATACAACATATTTGACATGTATTTTAAAGAAACCTCATTATTTATGTTTATAGACAAGGTTTGTTGCCTTCGTCTTTTGATAACTTTTTTACGTCAAACAGTGAGAACCACCAATACAACACATGTAATAAAAATGACTTTGAAATACTCCTACATCGAATTAAAACATCAAGTACTGGACCGAAAATATGGAATAGCTTACCAAATCATGTCAAAACTGTTAAGCCAATAAGCCATTTTAAGAAAAATATTAAAGTTAAACTCAAATTTATATTAAATACTTTATGTCTATAGTATCTTTTATAGGCACTCAGATATCCCAATATATAAATCTGTGCTTTGCTTTATTTGCTTGCTTGCTTCCAGTGTGTTTGTGTGGTATGTAGGGATGTGTGTGTGATGAGGTTGGTGAGTCTGTGCGTTTCATATTATATTATATATATTTTATATTGTCATGTGTAATATTTGTTTATATTCTTTTATTGTAAAGGGGGTGCAACACTCTACAGGGTTTTGCTTCTTGTTGCATCTCCTCCATCTTTCAGGTTGTTTGTGTGTGTGTTTGATGGGAAATAATAAAAGTGAATTGAATTGAATTGAAACGCTCTTATCATTGATGTAAAGCCAATTCATGACAACTCTTATGGTTTGAGTAAAGTCAATTCATCGTGCGAAATCAAAGATCGAATGTGCATTTTGGACAAAATTGAGCTTTCTTTAGCTACAAAAAATACAATTAATGCACACAATTTAAACGATACCCCAGGTCATAAT
>JXSR01S075212.1:58121-72780 GCA_000969725.1 Ophiothrix spiculata | reverse complement strand
TTCCACAAAATAATATTGAAAATTTTGAAGAAAAATCCATCAAATGCAAGAAAAATGATACAAAATAATTGATGATATATACACAGTTATAATCCTTGTATCAATCCAAATGTGCTAGTATAAGTTGTAATAGGTAAATCCAAGTATTTGATAAAATATGATGAATAATTGTGGAGCTAAGTAAATTACATGTTCACCCATTGAAGTAGAGCCATATAGAGTAAAAAGGGCTGTAAAAATGTCTTTCTGGGACCTGGTTGAAATGTCAGACTCTATTTGTCCAACTTCAAATGAGCGTAAAATTAATAATTCAATATTAGAGAGAATCATGATATAGTTCAGGAATGATTAAACACATAATTTTCTGCATCCAAAGTATTTCAAATAAAATTCAAAATGATGACCAGGACTTTGCCTTTAAACTTTGTCGTTTAATTTCATATTCCGTCGGACGAAATTGTTGAATTTGGCGTACTCAGTCCTTGTTACTGGAGTGAAACTTTAACTGTGACTGTGTGATGTCTACTATGGAGTGAACAAATATTTCCACAATATTTTGATTCAATAATATTTACTTAAAGATCAAAGACACATTTTTGAACAATATCAAAGAAAGGGGTTGGTACAAAAATTAATTTAGCTGAAAATGTAAATTTTTTAGACTTTTCCATTGACCTCCAATGCAATGTTTCATGCCATGGAGTAACATGGAACAGCGTCAATTGACCAATCAGAGGACAGGATTCTAGTCTGTGACATCAGTACGTCCAACAGAATTAATTTTATACTATATATTTTTTTAATAGTGACACCAAATTATGAATTTTGGGGGCGTGTCGACGATTCCATTCATTCTGAGAGGTTGTATGTTTTATCAAGGACTATTTATCTAGTCAATTCAATAGAGATTTGATATTATAACATAACAGATATATGGCCATAATAAAATAAAGTACGCTTTCTTACAAAAAAATAATGGTTATAACCAAAGCTCGAATATATTGGCCAATAATTTTGCCACATTGACTTGAATCTCTATAATGGACTAGAAAGCAGGCATCTGAAACAGTATTTAGACCTACCGGTACTAACATTGAAAATATACCATTTAACATCAACTAAAAACTTATACACGTATGTTGACATTGATTTAGTTTTTGTAATTCGTAACAAACGACAACATTAATGTGGCCTAATGATCTAACTATGAGGCCCATTAAATCAAACAAATCGAATCAACTCAAATCGATAGCATGACATCAAACCTTTTGACAATAATTTCCATCGAACCTGATTGATAACCTTGCGTATTCTATAGAAAATAGCTCATTTACTGAGGGTTGAACATAGTTGAGCATTATATGGCTTTTTAGTTTTGTTCTGAACCCATCCCCTCCAAATGTAATCTTACCATCACCAATATGCGCTTGGTGACAGAAATAAAAAAATCCACTATAAGTTAAATTGTTTTTCTATAAAGGTTTATACAATTTACACTGGTCAGTTCTTATTATTAAAGCAAATTTTATTCTGTCTTTGATGCCCTAAATACTCTAAAAATATAATATGGGTATGAACTGTCTCAGGGATGACAGTGAACGGAGATGAAATGTCCAGGAATCATGTAAACTAGCGGACCACGACAGCCATTGTCTGATTTAATACGGTTTGACAGTATTACTGTTCTTCCTTAGTGATGCTTGCCCCACTGTGTGCCTTTTGTCTCGCCTGACAATTTTCAGAAGAGACAGCGATGCAATTTTCTGTCCGCCGTCCGGAGCGTATCTCGAAAACCGCATGCCCTATGTTGATGATATTTGGTGACCAGGTAGACCTGGTGCCGATCTAGATCCAGCAACATTTTCGTTCCAAAATGTGCTAATTAAGTACCTAATTTGCATAATTTATGCGTAAAATGCTATAAATGGCATATTTTACAAACCGTGCACCCTACATTCATGAAATTTGGTTGGTAGGTGGGGATAGAGCTGCGCTTGTGCCAGCTGCAATTTGAGCGCAAAATATGCTAATTAAAGTACCTAATTTGCATAATTTATGCATAAAATGTAGCTTATTTTTCAACTTTGTCCGATTTCAAAGGTTAAGGTGTCAAATTGTTCGTCTTGGACCAGCGATGACCTTTCCCTTGGGATCCACCCCACAACCGAATGAATAAGTAGGCGGTCGATAGGCAGGCGAGACTACTGGTTTGCGAACCATCTTTTTTTATTTTATGATTTTTTACGATGTCCACACAGTGGGGCTCTATTACTGTCTCAAAAGTGGGAGCACGACGGCAGTACAACACTCAATTAGATCGGTCAGGATATGTGACCGCTCCGATTTAAATTTCCCTTTCTTGTTAGCATCATATTACCCGAAAATTATGCCATTATGGCAGTGGTATGGGAGCTCTGCAATCAAGCCTATCGCAGAAGTGCACATACCCAATACATCCCAAGAAATATATGGTAATTTTCATCAGATATGGACTGCAACACTCCACAAAGGATATTTATACTAAATTTACCAATTGTTACGGTCAAAGATTTAAAATGACCAAGGCCAAAATCACATCACGGGTTCTTGAATAAAAGAAAATTAATACACTGAAATTTTGAATTCTTTCAACATTACATACATGTACTTTCTTTTAGCACAGTTAATTCTTGTTAATATCTTAATTTTACCTTATATAAGAAACTTACAGTTTTGAGAACGTTGCGAAATCTGCACAATCCTAGGATATTTTACAATTTATAAGATTTCCGTTATTAGTCCGAGGCACAAAGTTCTTGTATAATCACAAGTCCTAAAATCCACTTGTAAATAATCGAATACGCCAGAATAAGAACATCCCAACTCCAATAGCTCCCTTCTGTTAATTATACTTAATAAATGTAAATGCATACATATCTCTGAAAATGCTTTCACATTCACTAAAATAGCATTTCCATGTCAATATCCTAATCATAGTGTCACATTTGACCCTGTAGTTGACTTTTTAGACAATGTTAGATAATTGTTATAGTACATTATATAGTTTCTATATAAAACAGCCATTACAAGAAAAACCCAACTCCATGAGCTCCCCTCTGCAACTATAAGCTAGAAAAATTATCTGGCAATGTCTAAAAAAAGTCAACTACAAGGTCAAATGTGACACTTGTACTTTGATTGGGATAAAGACATGGAAATGCTTTTTAGTGATTTGAAAGCATTTTCAGAGATTTGTATGCATTTATATAAATTACAGAATATTTAACAGAAGGGAGCTATTGGAGTTGGGATGTTCTTATTCTGGCGTATTCAATTCCAAAACGTTCCTGACGAACTCCAACAACGATTTATAGTCCAGCAATCACAAAGAAGCTCTGCTTGACTTAAAAGCTGGACCCAACGCACATAATCTACTCGGACATAAAGTAATGAAATAGCAGGTTGTCTTTAATTCTCCCTTCGTTGTCCTCCAAATTAATTCTCCAATATCTCCAATATGAACTCCACAGTGATCTTCAATATATCTCTTTAACTCCAAAGACAATCTTGTCTCCATTTATCAGTATAACTCCAATTCAACCAAATCAATCCACACACCACAGCGTCAACTTCACTTCTGCCCAAAATATTACAAGGCCTGGACCACAGTCTTTTTCAGAAAAATTCCCACATTATGTCATTCTCATATTTCATTACAGCATTTACATGTGGGGAATTTCCCAAGCACAATTATATTATATCAAGTAAACACATCTATTACCATGTCGGGAAATTCCCATGATGACCTGATAGGTTCATGCAATCAATTGCCTATAGAATTGGAAATTACACTAGATTGCAAAATATCATTCCCTCAGAAAAAATTCCCTTTCTGTGGCAATCAAAGATCCCAATAATTAATTTTCCCTTAAATCAAACAATTAATCAATCAACAAAAACAAATAATTAAGTTTCACATAACACTATAAAGACTTCCCGAAGTTGTCAATATTAGTTACACAAAAATGATGTTTAAAGATATATAACCATAGCATGCGGTAACCATTGTAAACAAACCAAACATAATGTTTGATATTTCTGATCCGAACAGTGCGATTTTCATTAATTCAAAAAGGTTCCTTTCATGAATATGGAAAAAGTACTTTCTGGTTTTTCAAGTACAATTACCCAGTAAAATATATTTATTTATTTTATTCATCTGGCATCAAAATATATAGAACAGAAAAAGAAAATAAAGGATCGCTGAGCAGCCAGGGAGAACTGAAAGCACGAGAGAGTACTATCGTCAAAGACGCAGCTCGCCCAACTCAGCAGGCCTTTTACAAACAAATCAAATCAAGATAAAACATAACAAAGCAGAACTAAAAACAAAATAAAACAAAACTGGAGCAGGAGACACGTTACATATAATTTTCTGTGAAGTACGCTTTGAGGCTACGTTTGAAGGTACTGAGGTTATTTGTAATAAGCTCATTTCTGACGGATGATGGAATAGTTTTATGCACAAATTATCGTCATGTGATAGGCTGTAATATACAGCTTGCCTAAAGTTTTTGGCTTGTGTTTCTCGAGCAAATAATAATAATAAAAAACCCATTATGTTTGGTTTGTTTACAATGGTTACCATGGTTATATGTCTTTAAACACCATTTTTTGTGTTACTAGCAACTTCAAGAAGTCTTTATAGGACCTAATAGGTAAATTTAATATAAATATCCTTTGTTGAGTGTTGCAGTGCATATCTGATGAAAATTACCATTTTTTGGGACATTGGGTATGTGCACTTATGCGATAGGCTTGATTGCAGAGCTGTACCACTGCCAGAAATTTCGGGTAAATAATATGTACCTTGTGAGTTTTCTCATTCACCTGAACCTATTCAAATGGCCATTTGGTGACAAATTCCGGTAGAAATTTTTATTTTGAATTTGCCAAGGGCATTGTATACGACAGAAATTGCCATTTTATTTGTTGCACAATATCATCCCCCCATTACGAAGTTCATTCATGACGTATATCAGGCATTAGCTTTGGTCTGAACGGAGACATTAGATGAGGCTGAGTTACGTGAAAATGAAACTCCCGACTTTGGAATATACAGAAAGCCCAACTTTAGGTCGGACGTAGTCAATAACCGATCATAAATTTGGGTATTCTTCCTATAGAGGTGGTCAACACGCCAATGGTAAAAATTGACTTTCCAAGCTGGTGTTTTTAAGGGGCTAAACAAGATTCAAACACCTTGATTTTCCTTGCTATCTTTTCTAGAACCGCTGTTCCACCATAACGAATCACAATAACATGTCAATTATATTGGATATTCTGATATTTTTGGGTCAAAAACAGCAGCAAGTGAAATTTGACAAATAAAGTTGATTGATGGAGTACACATGGCTAACTTGAAATTAACATCGCCTTGTGATAAATCATACATTAACAGAAAGAGAATGGTTCCCTGAACACAATTCTGAAAGAAAAACTGAAAAAAATCAAAAAGTTTTTGAAATACAGCAAATATTTCTGCAAGTGCTGGTCATATAACAACAAATTTGGTAGAGTGTACACTGTAAAGAAAAACGCACTCCTTTTGGAACTGGCACTTTAATTGTTTTACCACTCATTTTCACTTGTTTTAGTTGTTTTCCAAAATGAATACTAACACAACCGGTAAAGCAAGTACCAAAAGGAGTGCCAGTTCCAAAATGAGTGCTTTTTATTTTACAGTAATAGTTTTGTTGCTAATTTTCTCCTCTTCTATGCGAAAAATCCCATTTCATTTTAGTAGATAAAAATAGGTTTCTCTACTGTGCTAGCTGCTACAGTGTAATACAAAGAGTTCAACATGTTTGTGTTTTCTGCAGGCAAAATATAAAGATAAAGGTTCTGAGATTGCAGAGGACCAGTTAGAACAGATGTCCAAACAGCTGGAAATGTTTCGAAATAACTTGGAGGAATTTGCCAGCAATCATAAATCAGAAATCAAGAAGAATCCACAATTCCGGACCCAATTTCAAGAGATGTGTGCTACAATCGGAGTTGATCCGCTGGCATGTAAGTATCAAATAGCCATGTGAGTGCAAGAAAGTTTGATCTTCAATAGCTGCCATTTGTCATTAATTTGGAATGTACACTGTATAATTGTCATTCTTGGGTCAGTGGCTCTTGAAATGATTCTTCAGGTAACACAAATGGTTCTTCAGAAGATGGTGTCACCTGAAGAACCATTTAAAGAAGAGCCACTGACATATAAAATTTTGGGGGATTTTCACACGACTAGGTTTGAACCCCGCTGGTGCCAAAAAGTTGAGTGTGCTTGAAATTCCCTTGGACAAGGAACGTTCTGCTAATTGTCTCATGGAAACCCGTACGAAACGTGGGGACCTGATCCGGGCATCGATGGTGCGTATGTGGGCTGATCATGGTTCAGCGCCCCTTGAGGTTGCCGCAGAACCTGAAATGATGCTTGGTGTGGAATGTAGATTACAGTACTTGGACCAAAGTGGTCGGTGAACACATGTAAAGTGTGCAGAGGCAGAGTGGAATTACAAATATACATGGGAGGCATAGCGCACTATAAATCATCAGTATTTATTTTATTTTTATTTATTTAACCCCCTGTAAGTTGGCATTTTTTATTTTGAGCATCTATCATTTGAGATCTATGATGAAATTGAGATTTTTGGGAATTTAAAAATGTATATACGTACCCCTCTCAAACTCTTTGCAAAATCTCAGCTTTCATTTCAACTCCAAAATAAATGTATCTGGCAACTTTCTTGATGTACCCGAGGTACTATAGAAGCACACAAAAATGAAAATAAAATGGCAATGCATGTTTTTTTTTTTGACTTTTTAGGGGTTGGGTCCATATGGCCCCCCCCCCCCCTGACCACTAATGGGCAATTTGGGCATGTGGCAGACCTTAAGTACAGAGGAAAATTAATTGTCACCATTTGGGTGTTTTTTCTGAAATTTCTTAATCAAAATTAACTTCCAAACTTCGAAAAGGTGCAAATTTTCCCCTTGACACTTTCTTGTTTGCACAAACCTTTGTGCACACTGCCGCCTGATGTGCAACCAGATCATCACAAAATATCAAAAATGGATATACGCTGTTGAAATAATAATAATGAGAGATTTTTTGAGCGCTCATAACAAAGAAGCTGCTGAGCGCTCTACATAGAGCAAAACCTTACTGTAAAATGTACCATTATAATTACCTGTATTCTTTGACTTATCCACTATATTATACAGCTGGTAAAGGCTTTTGGTCAGAGATGCTCGGTGTAGGTGATTTCTACTATGAATTAGGTGTACAAATAGTTGAAGTATGTCTGGCAACCCAGCATAGAAATGGAGGGTTGCTAAGTTTAGAAGAACTACTGAACAAAGTACGAACAACAAGAGGCAGAAGTAGACAGGCGCAGGACGTGAGCTTGTAAGTATCTATGCCTGTATGTGTGCTTGGCAACTAATAAATTGTAAGGAATGTTTACTGCTATAGGGCATCAGTACTACAGTGGCAACTGGTTAACAGGAAGTCAATAGGAATTTGCATTTAATTCTTGTAATTAGAACTTGTGTTATCTATCAAAGTAATCAAGATAAATCTCATGGGCAACGTTCTTGCTAAAGCCATGTGTGGCGCACAATTGGAGCAGAAGCTGTGAACATTGGTGCAACAGCCTTTTGAAAATGAGTGAGAAAAATGCCTTTTTCTTTCATAGTTAGCCTGTTTTCGGTCTCAACTAGTGATTTGAGCACAAGCACTTCTTCAACTTTGGTCGAATTGCAATCACAAGAAGCAACACTGATTGGGGGCTGGGATTGTGGGGGTTTAACTTCGTTTCGTCCGCTGCCAATTTGTCAGCTCTCATTTTGCATGCTGTTAAATGTGTTAAATTTAACATAAACACCATCTTTGGACACAAACTAGTGAGTAAACTATGCATTTTTAGCACTACATTAATCAGGAAAGAACAGAAAACGGAAGGAAATTACAAACTTTTAGATAAAAAAAATGTTTTTTAAATGCGGCAGATGTTCAACCATGGTTAGCATAGTCTAACACTGTATTTTTTTTTTAAATATTGTTTTGGATATCTTACTCTAACCTTGAAATCTAAGCATTAAAACTAATTTAATACCTTAATTCTTTTTAGGGACTTACCCTTACCCTGAACTTTAATTCTTACAAAGAAACAAATCTTAATGATTGTCTAAGCTAAAATCAAAGAGTAAGCGGACGAAACGAGGAAAGGGCAAAACACACAGCGGACAATACGCAATGTGACATAACGACAAGCTGACAAATCAAGTAGCGGACAAAATGGGGTAAAGACAAAACGGCAAATGGACGAAGTAAAGAGTGGGCATAATGAGCATCGGACTAATAAATGATCGGACAAAATGAAAAGCAAACGAAACTTGGAATGGACGATTCGATTATCTGACAAATCATAGTGGACGAATCAGCAACAGACGAATCGATAGCGGACTAAATGAGGTGTTACTCGTTAACTACTTGCCACCGTAACAATACTGTAAAACAAGAAATATTTGCTAGCAATTTGATTTTGCTAATACCCTAAAAATAATTTATCACTAATATTAATAGTGTACAATGACTCAATGGCATGCTGATGTAATTAGTGAAATTAAAATGCCGCCAAAAACCCCAGATTCTGAAATTCGCAAAATTTTCTTTCCGCAAATATTTTTTGTTTTACAGTATCACAACAGGTTCTTCATTATTTGCAGGAGCATGCTGTTTATGAAGAGAGATTTTGTGTGTATCCCATCATGCATTGCTTCCTATGGGACATTTTGTGAGTAGTTAGTGATGAAACATGCCCAAAATGTCAGATTACAACAATTACCTTTGATTTATGGGCATTTCATCACTAACTACTCATAATTTCCTATACAAACAATCCCATAAGAAGCAATGCATGATGGGATACACACGATATCATCTTTCCTGTTTATAATTCACAGTTGTCACACATATTCAATTGCAGAGTGTGTCACACCCAACACTATGTTCATGGAAGAATGTCTCATGTTTTTCAAGTAGCCTACATTATAGGTGATATCATGATATGAACATTTTTAATTTTTCAGAGATGACATGATGCGTGCAATCAAGAAGTTGAAGGTACTTGGCAATGGTTTTGCTTTGCACAGGTTAAAAGATGGCCGATTTATTGTGCAATCAGTGCCGGCGGAACTCAATATGGATCACACTAGTGTTATCAGTGTTGCCGAGGTGAGTTGGTTTCAAGCCCATTTTGGCATCAGAGTGATAAGTTCATAATCATATTGACATATATGGCAAAACTGTTGTTGTTCTCTAACTCTCAAACTAATTGCATAATCAATATAAAGTGTACATTGCTAGAAGGGGATATTAATGTATACATTTCTAGAAGGGGACTTTTATGCTGAACATGATGGGGATGTCAGTTTTTGACCATAAATGTCATTTTTGGAAAACAAAAATGCCCAAAGCAGTATTTTTTACCCCAAAAATTTGCATTCACAAAATTTGAACTTTTTTTTTAGAATCTAGAAACAAATGTTTATAGATAGGAAGGGTTTTCTCAATTTGTTGACTTATATCCTATTTTTAGAAAAAAAAAAGCCCAAATAGGTCGAAATGGTCATTTTTAGCCAAAATTCATGATATTTGGACATTATTTGACTTATTTTAGGAATTTTTTCAGAAACAAAGATAAAAATCAATAATCCGAGAAAACCCTTCCTAAACATTTGTTTCTAGATTCCAAAAAGCAAAAAAGTTCAACATTTTAGTTAGGTTTTTCAGAAATTTTGGGGGTAAAAAATAATGTTTTGGGTACTTTTTACCGAAATTTACATTTTTTGTCAAAAAGTGACATCAACATCGTGCTCAGTTTAAAAATCCGCTTCTAAAAATGTATACTTTTCTATGGTTTATACAATTAGTTTGAGAGTTAAAGAACAATGGATTATGCCAGTTCAAAGTCTTCCCCGGCCATGGAGACACTCTTAAGTCATTTAAATGTCATGGAATCATTAAAAGTAGCAAGTGTATGTCCATAGGTGTTTGTCCATATTGCTTTATGAATGGGCTTTATCACATCCACATATTAACCTAGGGCTGGCAACAACTCATACATGTTTCTCCCATCCATGATGTATTTAAAAGTAAACTAATTTCTTAGTTTTTGCTTGGATTTTGTTGAGTTCTGTTAGGGGTATAATACATGTACAAGGGGCTATCAAAATGTTTTAAACTTTACTCAGAAGAAATATGTGCCAGAAATGTAATTTTATTATGAGATCCCTAGGGCGCCTTTACATAGTCATTGTGCAAATAACACATGTCTCCCACTTTGAACTGACCATCATTGTAGACATCTCCTCTATTGTATTTTAATGAAAATCAACATTTTCAGTTTGGCATGTTTTATCACATCACTGTGACATCATTCATCAACCGATTTCTATAATTTTGGTATCAATTGAAAGAGAGAAGCCTACCTATACCATAGTATCAAACAAATAAACTTTGCATGTCTTCATATTTTTTGGTCACTGTAATCATTCAAGTGCAGGGCCAAAATCATGTCACATTTCAATTTTCACAAGGCAGGTCATATGCTTGGCGGGCAGGTTGTTGACATCTATCGCCACCTGTAAAAAAAGTGAAACTACTTATGACACCATTTTTGCACTATAATGTAGATAAAGATGTGTGGCTATTCTGATAACATTTAATTGGCATAGCTCCTTCCCTTCTGGGTAAAGTTTAAAACTTTTGGCTAGCTCCCTTAATTATAGAGGTAGATACTCATTTTAGAAACAAATCCTAGGATGATTTACACAGCGTTTCCTTAAAGGTTTTTTAGCTGAGGCCAATTCAACCAATTTTTGACAACATTGCAGAGGTGCTTGCACCAAAATCACGAACTGAGGCTGAAAATAGGTAAAATAAATTTAAAAAAACAACATGTTTCTGACACATTTTCAGAAACCTGTTACTGTGATTTACTGGGCTTAATGGTGTGCCATATGGGCTTAGCAGGAACATTGGTCTACACGATAAATTGTGAATTCGAATTTACACACCCAAAATTACAAATGCTACCGAAGAGTAAGAGCTTGCATAGAACAAATGAACAAAAGTTTCCATGTGTTTCTTATTTGCTATGTCAATAGATGTGTCATCATTGAAACGATTCTTGTGCATTTTTCGTCTCACAGGGCACTGGATGTGTTTCATTGAGTAAACTAAAGCAACAACTGGGATGGCAGGATGACAGGGCACATCTGGTCATGGTAAGACAGTTTTAAAAAGATTGTTTATTCCCTGTGTGGCACTGAAAAAAATAATAGAAATCCATTTAAAGAGGTGAAGAACAAAATTGTGCTGCACACAATTAAGCTTTGTTATGCCGGGAATGGAACTGAGTGCCAGATTTTTCGTACTGGAACACATTTCGTTATATATAAATTTAAATAAATTAAATAAATTGCAGGTGATTTATAGTGCACTACGCGGTCCCCCTGACTTGTAATTCCGCACGGCCTTGGCACACTTTACAGAGCAGTTCATATAAGTGAAAGAAAGTTGTATCTGCAATGGCTGCCTTGTGTTACATTTTTTAACACATAATAGTCACTAGAATTTCACAAATCCCTCAAAATTTCTGTGCCATATGGCAGTGGTTCTGAACCATCACCTAAAGAACCAGTTCAAGAACCACTGACCCAAGACTGGAGATTTTAGAGTGTGCATCCAAAAATGAATGACAAATGGCAGCTATTGCAGATACGACTTTCTTACACTCACATGACAATTTCTGTGGGAATCCAGAAGCTGAGGGGGCAAAATGTTGAGTCCCTGGAACCAAGTGACTGAGTTGATTGTTGCTGGGGCATCCAAGGGATCTCACACTTTGAATGATACTTTTGCTAACATTGTAAACTCTTTGTTTAAAATACATTTATTAACCCCTACACACTTTGAAACAGAGCAAATTCAACAGATTGTTATCAAGTGAGGACAAAGTCAAATTGCCAGATCGTGTTTTATTTCTTCCAATTTTGATTGTGTAGTAAGCCACCTTAGCCAGAATTGGAATACAGGTGATAATCGTCATGTGAAGTCGTATCTGTAATAGCTGCCATTTGTCATAAATTTGGATTGCACACTGTATATCTCAAATCTTGGGCCAGTGGTTCTTGAAATGGTTCTTCAGGTGACACAGTCACCTGAAGAACCATTTCAAGTACCACTGACACAAGACAGTGGAATTTTGAGGAATTTTTCACATTCTTGTGACAAGTGGTAAAATAGATATAACTCAGGGCAGCCATTGCAGATACGACTTTCTTGCACTCGCATAACGATATTTAGCTGATCATATTTCTTGTCATTTCTGTGTTTCAGGATCGACTTGTTCAGGAAGGTCTTGTCTGGGTAGACGATCAGGACAGACAAGAAAGACAGTATTGGTTTCCAGGACTCTTCCCTGAAACATGATGATGGCGATGATTCAATTTGAATCAACTGTGACAATTGAAATCTCAGTATGAAACTGGATGCAGTTTTGTATCATTTGTCATGTGCAACTGCAACACCTGAGATATTACTCCACAGGAGTACTGTTGGAGGAGTCATTAAGCCAATAGACCTTTTCAAAACACAACTTTATGAGAATTTCCAAAGCTCATTATACACTTTCCGGCAATTGCCGACAGAAAAAGGGACTCTTTAACACAATAACAATAATATAAAGATTGCGTTCTCGTTAAACTGGTTGCATACAAATAGGGATAGCACTAATGAGTCACTTAGTGTGATATGCTCAGACTAGAAATTGTAAGCTTAATCAGACAATTTCACATGGAAAACTTCACTCTTTCTGTCAGTGAGCATATAGTACCCCAGCCAAAAGTTGTTCAGAATTAGTGCCTCTAACCATGTATGGGTCTGAACATAATTATTACTTTCATTTTTATTGCCCTGCAAGTGAGAGGGAATTTTTGGAAATTTTAAGCTCGTACGTAATTGGTTGATAAAAGGGCCACATGATCGAAGTTCCGAAGATTTCCGAATGGATTTTGAAATTGTCTATTGAGTTCCTGCCCTCAGTTCAAGTTCAATTTATTCCAACTGTTTGAGCGTGTTTGCAGGCTGAAATGCGGAGAAGCTCCAGTCATTTTGCTAGAAAAAAATCTATTTCTCAGCACTGTTGAATTCGAAGCTACTAAAGTTAACAGCCAAATAGTGTTGACCTCAGCTATAGCATTGCTCTAAATAGACAGCCTATACAGGGTGTCCCAATAAACATTGTGCATGGGAAAAGAGTTGATTTTCTCAGAGGTTTGGCTGACTATATCTTCTCAAAACACATATCACTTTAAGTTCATGCCTTTGTCTATCATTGTTGAAAATTTCAAGAAAATCCATTGATTCAAACCAGAGATATGCTTGATATTGTCAGCTTGTATCATTTTCTTCTGCACAATGGGAAATCCTGCAGTTAAGAATGTTTTTGAACATGAGTTTGAATGAGTTTAAAAGTCCTATAAGTTTAAAATTATAATAATTGATTGTCCTTATACATATAATTATTTACATACTACAAACCAATGTATGTTATTTTAAATATTATGTATTCTCATTGTGTATATAATTTGTAAATATTTGTTATCTGGATCTCTTGGGAGACCAGTACCTATGTATTGAAAGAGTTTATCCAGAATAAAGAAAGATTAAACTAACTATATCAAAGAACTTCGAAAGGCTTCATACAAACTTTTGACGCTGGAGTAAATTAACATCGAAAACAGTCACTACGTACCTTAACTTCTTGCTTTAAATATTCTTTAATAAATTCACTAAAAACAAATTAAACAGAAAGTTGTCTTATTTAACATCACACGCAACGACTCAACATTAATTGTTACGGTTAGATAAAGATAGAAACCTTGCTGACACAACATATGCAACTGTGGATTCATGTCCAAGATCAGGCCACGCATCTCTACTAGGATACAGACTTGTAAACCAGCATTAGGCCGAAAAAAGAAACAAATTTGCTTCCTGTGACCCGCGAACATTCCTTTTTAACAATCTTAAGTAATGCGTAGCTTTCTTTCTCTTATATTTGTATAAAAAATAGACATATTGACAAAAATGACAAACTCTGACAGTGAGGAAAGAATATTCCTTCAAAATGCTTACTGGTATCATTGGACTACTGCGTAAAAATAAACAAACTTGAATTCAGATACCCTTTGACTTCTGAACTAGACTATAATTTTGCCAATATTCAACGTACAATTTAAGAATATGTGATGCAATGAGCAATCAGCTGGCAAAGAATTGTAAAAACAAAATTTTAAAAAAACACGCACATTCCACATTGCAATTTTCAGACCTGCTACGGGAAACGGACTTAGTTTTTTTTTTTGGCCTAATGTGTATGATGTATTGACAGCTGGCCATATTGATCTACAATCCTCGCAAAGTCTTGGCACACCCATGTTTATTTTAAGCGAAAGTGTACCCCCACTCCCCTGTTCAATGTTGCGGCATTGGAAATTCGCGTGATTTCGGTGTCGCAACATTGAATGATGGGGAAGGGGGAAGGGAAAAGTAGCCTAA